>JBBLXU010002824.1:0-74257 GCA_037893425.1 Campoplex nolae
GCGCGCGTAGCTTCCCTAGTATTACATATTTCCCATATCCTAATCAAAGCGCGGTCATTTATCAGCCATTGAGTTTATGATAAAAACAGTTTTCGGAATTTCGTTCACTATAAGACAACAAAATGTTGTGTGAAGATGACCAATATTTTAAAATAATCAAGTACATTATAACTTTTCAGTCTCAATCAAAGCGCAATCATCTGTCGGTTGTGAATTTCATAATTACGATGTTTGTCGATTCTGGTCCCGGTATATACAATTAATGAACAATAAATTCGTCGATAAATTAATTCGGCGCTTTTCCTGGTTTTTTTTTTTTTTTTTTTTTTTTTTTTTTTAAAGAAAGCGTCTAAATCGCAATGTAAACTATTGCTCGAAACTCTAAAGACATGCAATAAGTAGAAAAGATTTAGGAATAAAGGAAATATTTGTTAGTATTATTACTTTTTTCATTTTTTCATAATGTTCAAGATCTTCGGTCACCTTAAAATTGCATGACATAATATTATTTCATCTTAATAAGCTCTAGAAAAAATGTTGGAGTTGTTTTCAGGTGGAGCCTCACTTGTAAATATTTACCCTATTAGGAAAACTGTAAACAGTATATCAGATGAAGTATCAAGTAATGTTTTGCATAGTTTTCGACAAAGAATTGGTTGTTGCTCGAGGATTTAAAGCATGTAAAATTAATGTATTAAAATATTATAAATCCAAATAAATTTATGCATGGAAAAACCTCTAAATGTCTTTTTTTAGAACCAATTTGAGGCATCTTGATACCTGAATGCAGTTGAAAATATTTGCCGATAAGTTTCAGCAACTTTCCGTGGGACATCCAGTCAGTATAAACCTTAACATTTTCAAACGACTATTTTGATTATGAAAAATTCTGGTTGGCAAACTATCGCAACCATCATGGCGCAATTTGTACATGCCATAACCAAAAAAAAAACTCGTTAAAACGACACGTCAGTAACTTTGGAAAAACTTAGCTAAATTGAAAAATATCATTTAAAAAAATGCAATTTGGAAAAATTATGACACATTATAACAATCTCGCATAAGTTCAAAAAATTACGAATAATTCGCTGACTTATTAAAATTAAATATTATTCACACGGTGAGGCAACGTACAAAGAAAAAAGCAGCCATTTTTGAACATGTCCACTTGGCAACACCACGAAGATAAATGTTTATAAACCATATCTGATAGAGAAAAAAAAACGTCGCACAGTTTTTTCTTTTTTACAATTGCATGAACTGATCCGTTTCATGTAATGAAATTAAACAAGATATCTATAACTGTCAGTCTCTTGGTCAACGTTTATCGATAAACGTGATCGACGAGAGAAGGCGAAAAAAGGCCTTCTTTCATAAAATACATCACTATTGAATTTTAGTTTGAATATATTTGATACTTTATAACAGAAAGTAAGAAAAAATAGAATTAAAAAAAAAAAAAAAAAAAAAAACAGAAAATTCCAGCTTTGAGAATGAAAAATCTTGGAATGATTCGAGCCTTATTCGAAAACTGGTTTTTTTCGAGCCCGTTTTCGATCAGGTCTTTCGATCGAATTAGAAGGACCTCGTTTTGATCTTTCCTCTCTACTTCTTCCTCTCTCGTTCTCGTCTTCATCCTCAGAAGATTCTTTGTTAGGATTTCGTGAGATTCCAGAAGGGCCATCCAACGAAACGCATTTTATGCCCGACAAGCCGCTAAAATTTGAGGTTTAAAATTAGATTGTGAAAATATACACGAAAAAGACAATCAGAAACGATATTTCGGTTCGAGAGTTTTTTTCCTTCAAATAACATCGAAAAATGTTTCATTATCGTTTGCAATTAATATCCGACCTTTTCAGAGCGCACACGTATTATTTTACGCATTATTTGATTTGCATTGCTTCTGTAATCTGGATTATTTGAAAAATTGAAACATCGATGAAAATCAATTCAAATTCCTTTTGCCTCTAAAATTTGAAGCCGAGATATATGTAACGATTTTCACTCGAAACACAACAGTAAATGAAACAAATAAATTATTCGAGAAAAACAATCTTTCAACAATAGGAAAACGCCGAATAACTTAAAGGCATTCAATTCGGCAAGTATTAAAAAAAAAACAATATTTTCTTAATATTCACTGTAAAAATTGAATGACCCCTCTTTGTTTTGAAAGAAAAATACTTTTCTTTGTCAAGATTTGTGAATTTTAGAAAGATTATTTTATTCTTACTTTTCATATCTGTAAAGTTGATAGAACGAATTATTTTTGCTGAGCTGTCCCAATTTCGGTATAAAATTATCGTCGTGAGTGATGACGATGAGTTGGAAATTTTTTTGGAATTTAGCGCGACGATTCACATAGCTGGAAACCACAAAATGAATTTAGAACAAAAACGCTAGAAACTCTAGTTTTGAAAGGAATATATATCATGATTGTGTTGAAATTACCTGTGGAGGGCATCTGCCAAACTTTTAGCATTTTCTTCGTCCAAGTTCGTGGTCGGTTCGTCTAGTGCCAAAACCCCACACTTTTCACAAAAAGTTTCCGCCAATGCCAGCCGAAGAATAATCGATGCAAGAACCTTTAAAGACAAGCGAATGATAATTAAAATGAAATAACATTAAATTGACTGCAATTCATGTTGCGAATAATATGCTGAGTTTATTGTTAGAAACATCAATTAAATTAAAAGTATGAAATAGAACGGATAATATCGAAATAATGAATGCTGAAGAGTGTTACGATGAATTGCAAAAAATTCAATAATAATAACAATCTATTTAGTCATTGATAACATAAGATGGATTTACGAAATATCCTGCTTCTTTTTGCATCTTTTTTTCAACTACTTTTTCCGCGTTAAATAGCGGGTTTTGCTTTTCTACACGGTCTCTAGGACATTCATGAATTATAAGAATAAACGGCAGTACAACTCTAATCTTTATTTCTCTCTTCTTAAATAACTCTTTGTCGAATATCTTTATTCCAAAACAACTCTATTCGAATATCTCTATTATTGAATGACTCTGGAAGGTTCTTGTTGATAAACAAAAAATATATAGTATCGTTTTTCATCCTATACTCAAACTAACAATTCTATTCACTAAAAGCTTTCGCTTATTTTTAAGTTTGAAGTTCAGATTTGTAAAAACTGTCGAAAAAAAATTATGCGAGAAAATGTTCCAATGATATAAAATGAGAAAACGTGTATGCCTCAAGGAACAAGAAGAAACAAACGTACCTTTTGTCCTGCACTGCAACGACCTTTCATATCCATTTCGACACCGTGCTTTATTTGGATTAACTTGTAATTAAATGATCTCCTTTTGTCAGTCGTACTGGTTGTGGCTTCGGTACGGATTTGAATCGAGCTGGTGTCGGTACCCGTGTATATTAAATCCCACAATTTTTTCATACTCTTGTTGACCGTTGCCATTCGTTCCTCGTGATACTCGATCATCGCAATATCCAATACTTTGCAATACATTGTCAAATCTTTCACGCTCAAACTGTTTGCCTATTTTGTCAGAAGAGATTTTCAAACTGAACTTCTTTACGAAATTTGACATATTTATTAAAAAGATCATAATTCTTACCACTACTTCTACGCATTTTCCTTTGTAGTTGGTATACGCCAAACGATATTCGCTTTTTTCCAATTCTAGGCTCAGTTGGGCAATATTTCTTTGCAACTCTTCTTCATTGCCTTCAGCAATATTTCTCTAAAAATGGAGCAAACTAATTTTATTTAATAATTCAATGATGATGCACAGGTAGTCCGCAGTAGTGTCACATTTCATCAGTCGATTGTAAATTGTAATGATGTATGATTACCGCTTTTACCGAATCAAATAAACATATATTTTATTTTCGTGAGCGTATTCTAATATCGAATGAATATTTGATATTTGTTTTACATTTTCTGTGTCTCATTTCCAAAATTGAATTTATTTTCTAACCATTTTTATGACAGCGATGGATACATCACTATCGGAAAATGCACCCACCAGTTACAGAAAACGGGTTTTTCCTCGTACGTACTCTCCTCCTAGGCTCAGACGTTGAATAAATAAGATTATAAATGAAATATAGAATTACCTCACGTTCAGTGATGTCGCGACGCTCACAGAGAGTTTTTCGCTCTTTGGAGATTGTTTCATAGTTAATTCCAGTGAGTTTTTCTCTCAAACAGTTGCACTCGGTTTTCAAACTCTCAGCATCTATCTCTTTTTGTCGCATCGCGTGATTGTCTGTAAGATCCCTTTTCTTCGTATCATGGGCGATAATATCCGCTTTCATTTTGGCAATTTTCTCTTCTAGAGCCGTTTTCTCAGATTTGTATTTATTCGCTAATCTTTCTGCGGTCTCTAATTTTTCCTCGACCGACTTTAACTGGTCGTCGATTTTATGAGACAGAAATTTCGTAACTTCCACCTGTATCGAATGTAGTCGGTCGAATTCCTTATTTCGCTCCCGCAACTCATTTCTGTCGCAATCTTGAATGGATCGAATTTTTTTCTGAAATATGCAAACGTGTTTTTCAATTACTCCATTCAGTGAAAATGAAAAAATTGACTTTAATGGATATTCGCAATTAAATTAATTCAAATTCTTTTTTATTAATTTGTAATTTTTTTATTAAAAAAAATATGGTCAATAAAAACAAAATTAATTTAACAACTGTCTCCATTTTTTCATTTTGATAATGAAAAAAATTCATTTACCTGTTTTGATCTGAATCAATTGTCCATTTTTTAGTGTACTCAAACGTAGCTTTCGACTTAACAATTTTACTAAAACTATTCATTCATTAAAAGTAAGACGCAATGCTCATTTCCAGTTAATTTCAACAATAGTATTCGAATTAAAAACGACATAACTAACCTTGGCCTGTTCCAAAGTTTGATTTGCAGCTTCGTATTCATTACCAATTTGGATCAATTCTTCATCTAAATTCGAAACAGTTTCCTTGAGCGAAGTTTCCTTCGAATGCAACTGTTCCAGTTTTTCCTTCGCCTGTTTTATTTCTTGCATTTCCTTATGTATTCGCAACTGCTCTTCCAACAATTTCGTTCGATTTTCCGTAATCCGGCGGAGTTCTTCGTTACGAGAATTCAAAATCCATTGCAAGTTTTTTATGTCTCGACGAGTATCTTTCAACAGTTGTTGCAAATGGATCTGTTCAGTTTCGGCCTCTTGGATTGTTTTGTCGCTCTTCAAGCCTGTCAAATTTTGTTTTTCAACTATGTGTAATCTTTCTGTTTTAGAAAATGATTTTCCATGATTCATTTTCAAATAATTTTATGCGATTCATACATATTTTTATGAAATTCATTACATGTCAAATGTACAAAATTTACTTATGAAACGTTTTCCCATAATGATTCATGTTTAGGTGTAACTAAACCTGATTTTTTTCTCCTCTAAGCATCTTGTTCAATAAATGAAAATATTCGCCTAAAAATGAACCAACCTGCCTCCCGTAAGCTATGCTGAATTTCAATGACCGAAAAACGATTGGAATCGATTTCATTTGCGTAGCGATCCCACAACGCCATATCACCGATCATGTCTTTACATATGGATAATTGTTTTTCGGGCTCTACAACCGATTCTTGCAGCTGCTTGATCTTTCGATTCGCTGCAGTCAGGCGCTTTGAAGTTTCCTCCACTTCCGTTCTAACACATTAATCGAACATTCCATGCATAAAATATTATGAAATAACATCAAAAATTACAATTTTTTCATTCAACGTTTTGAAATAAGAATGACGTAATTCTTTTCAATGACCACAGTTAATACTGTAAAACGAAAAATCGAAATTAAATAAAGAAAATGACAAATATAAGGGAAGAATTGAAATTACGAAATTTCACATATCAACAAAAAAATTTTTTTCTCCTTACTTCATTTTAGTCATTTCGACGTCCTCAAAGTATTCAACTTTTTCGACGATGGGTTGCAGTTGTAACAGCAAATCGTATTTTTTACGAGTGTCGGCCAATTCTTTCTCACATTTCTTCAAGCGTTCTGGATGTCCAGTCATTTCGGCGGTCATATCCTTAATAAGCTGTTTCGCGTTTTGTTGACTCTCGAAACCGCGACAACATAAAGGACAACACGGATTTGGCTCACCCAATTTTTTTATGTACTCATTGTAAGCAGCTCCCTGATAAGCGTACATTCCTCTCTTGTCTTCGATGTCCTTCAATCGTTTCGAACTCGACAAAAGAGCCTCGCGATAATTTTCATATTCGCCACACTGCGACGATACCTTTTCTTTGTCGCCTGAGAAATAACACAAGTATTTCCAGCCTTACACTCGGATAAACAAATATTCTAGAAAACAGACATGCACGAAACAGCGATATTTTCGTTAATTTCATTACAATGACCATAGAATAATTTTAAATAAATAAATTTAAAAAATAAAAAAAAAAAAAAAACAATTGATTGGATCTCCACAAATTCATGTTCAAGAAATTTGTTGTGACAACTTCGAAATATTTTACCAAAAAATCTGGAGAATCAACTCGTGTACTCACGTTGAATTTCAACTTTTTTCTTTTCCAATTCTTCCCTCTTGTGTTTTACTGAGGCATCAAGTTTCGCCGCCTCGCATCTCACGCTATCAATTTCTTTCTTGAGATTTCGTATCCGATCGTTCTACAAGCACGGAGAAAGCCAGTTTTTTCTTTTAAATTGAAAAAATCATCAGTAACGGTGATTTAATATGAAATGATTGATAATAATGAGCAGCAACTAAACAAAGCGGGAGGTACTTCTGAATTTGTTGTAATGTTAATCAGCCCGAACTCAGAACAAATGTAAGCAAGTGAATCGTCACAATTCTCGCAGTTGTTTTGTACACTCATGGAAATAAAATGTAGTTGTACATTGGAGAAAATCTGAATTGTTTGCAACACTTCTGGAAGTGTTGCAACTAATTATGGTGCTGTGTTACATAAGATGATCGTGAGCGCCCGGAAAAAGTAAGCAATGTAATATTAAAAGTCAATTATTGAAATAAATAAAGTATCGCACATGTAGATGAATATTAACTTACTAAAACTTTCTGAATTTCATCGATAGTGTCCATCATGCCTCCCGCAGGAAAATCCGTCTTTCCGAGCAACATTTTCAACGTCTCTTCGTGTTTATTCCGCAAAATTGCGATCTGTTTCTCTTTTTCCAATAACTCGGCATGACAAGACTCCAATTTCATTTGCAGCGCGCTTTGTTCTCGCAATAAATTAATTTCTTTCTCAATACTGTTGTATTCACGCTCGTACTTTTCTTCCTGTTCCGTTGCTTCCTGCATCTTTCGGTTGAGGTCATCAGCTTCCGATTTTTCTTTGAACTCCTCGAATTTCGTATTCGCCGCCGCTAGCTTTCCATCTACCTCGTTCAATTTCTGTTCCATCGGTCCTGACTATAAACGATCAAGCGTCAAATAATATTTAACATGTTTTTTTTAATTTTCAATGATTAATATGTTTTCTGTTTCCACGATTGGAGCTTTGCTCAACATCCTTCGTTTAATAATATTTCCTTGAAATTTTTGAGTTTCCAATTGTCGTTTACAAAACAAAACAAAAATGTACTAGTTTTCAGTAAAGAAAAAACAATAAGCATACTGTGTATATCATTCATATATATATATATATATTCTTTTGAACTTTACTCTGGGGTTTTTTTTAAATTATGAATCAAATTGAAAATGAATGTTTCAATCTTTCGGATGGATGGCTTCTTTAAACTTCTGGATAAGCTGATGCGCTCATCCGGAACGATGACAATGCATATGTAGGGACTACTTTAGATTAGGAAGCCTTAGAATACGTTTGCAAAATTTTGGCATTAAGATGAAACATTACACGGCATCCATCCAGGAGCCTCGAACTTTTGTAACAACAATAGCCGTGAAAACCTCAAAACTAGAAACTAATGGAACATGTTCAAACCTTTTTAAGCAAAGCGGAATTTGCGCGAATTTCGGTTTCTGTCGTCTGCAATTCACGTCTGCTATTGACCAATTGCGATTCCGTTGTCGCTCGTTTTGCACGCTGTGTATTTAATTTTCGTTGCAAAATTTCCAATTCTTCATCCTGCTCGACTCTTTTCACTTCAATCGTTTCCTCCAAATTACGCAATGCCTCCTCGATTTGTTTCAACCATTTGGAAGCATCTGTTAATATTCAATATTTTAATTTCATTAAAAATAAATTTTCTTATTTCGCTCTGGATTTTTTTTCATTAATCCTTGCACTGGTGTGGCCGCGCCATATGGCGGGCTGTCGAAAAATTAGGTTTCCCATCAGATGAAATTGATACCAATGGTATCCCTGGGTTTTTAACATCACTAATCAAGATTTCAACGAAATAATAAGAAAAAAATAAAAGTGGCATGACTATTGCCATTTTTTACTGAATAATAAATTACGATATTTCGTACATAGTCATATTCTTCTATTTTTGCTGATATAAGCTCGTAAGTTTTTAACGATGCGGAGTCTGCCACAAAGAGGCTGCACGAGGAGATTCTATTCTTTGTTTTTTGTTGAAATTTTTTCGTTTCTTCATTCATTTTTTTTTAATTGTTAATTTTTGACATTTCGTTGGTTTTAATATTTTTTTCAAGTTTAAGCCGAGAAAAACGGTTGCAACTCAAGATGGAATCGTCTTTGTACTTATATTCATTACTCAGAAATTAGATTTGGTGACAAACGCGTTTTTCAGCGTCCGAGGTAGCTCGCCCCCCCCCCCCCTTGTTTTTGAAATAAAAATTTTCATGTTTTTTGGTCTTTAGGAATACTGTACCCATCAAGAGTACAAATATCTTCTAATAATTTAAATATTTTCTTTTGCGACTCGTCTACCAGTGAAAGAGGGTTAAAGGTACAAAATTTTACAACGTGAAAATGATTTTTTCCCAACCACATTAGTTTTCGTACGCAACCTTCTAAAACCTCTTTTACCTTTCCCTCTCTTGCCCCTGTCGCAACGCTGGCTGCAGGTTATTTTCTAATGGATTACTATAAATCATTTGCACAACGGCAAAACTAAAAAAAAAAACCGTGCAAATGGTCAACACTCAGAAAAAATGCCTTCTGTTCAGAGATTGGTGCGCAAACCGATGCATGGATAAGCGGTCACATATCCAAGTATTATCCTTGTCTGAGATAGCTCAACTTGGATGACCGTCAAATCCACAAACCTACCCTTTACCCATAGCTAATATCGGTTCAATCTATGAATAATATATTTGAATTTACTTTTAAAAAGTTGTCAAGCGAACTGATAATTTTACAATACTTTTTTTTACATCAGTCCAAGGCATTACTCGAATCCAAAAAATTCCAAATTTAGCTTAGTTCAATACCATTTTCCGAAATATCAGACTCAATGTTTCCGCTCAATTTCCATGACGTTATCATGTTTTTGAGGGTATCATTACGCTGAGAAATTTTGTTGGTTTGATCACGCATTTGTTGTCTCAATGTTCCCACAGCGACTCTCCTTTCGTCCATGAGAGCGCTAATTCTTGCCTCTTTAGCTGCCCGCCCTCGTAAATCACTTTCGAGCTAATAATGAAAGCATCATCGGAAATGAAAATAAAAAAAATTACAAATGATTGAAGTATTGCACTTCTTATGTATATGAATATATATTTTTTTTTGTTAAAAACGAAAATGGTTCAGTTAAAAAATCTTAATCACCGGTTGAGTTCACTAATTGTTTTTTCACGTATTTATTACTCATTGAAGAATCCATTTTACACTCTTCAAATGAATTCGTTAAGAAAATTAGTACTCACCTTCTCGATTTGATTATTTTTTTCGGAAAGTATTGCCTCGTAAGAGGCAATTTCGTTCTTCAATTCCGAGGTCGTGCCTTTGTAAAGTTCCTTGATTTCTTCTCTTAAAGATGTTATTTGGCGCTGCAAGAGTTTATACTCCATTTTTTTCTTTTCTAAAAATAAAAATAAAACTATGCAGAAACGAAGAATCTCAATAAGATTATAGAATTCCAGAAATATTATAATGTAAAGTATCAAAGTATATGACAACCCATTGAGTATAAAAATAAATATGGTGCAAACTTTTTTTCAATATATAAATTATTAGAATGTAAAAATGTATGATTAAGTTATCATAATAATATAAGGTCAAGGAATGAATTCGATTGCAAAAGACTATCATAACATTTCCCAGAAAATACAGTGTGAAATTTTTTTAAACTCTGTTCATGGTGCTTTCTACGCACATACCGCTTTCGTTCGAAAAATATATGTATAAAACAACACAACCGCCTTAAGCATAAAAAACGAATGAAAGGTGACGAAGAAAGAAAATATGATTGCATTTTTTAAATTTACCCTCTTCGATCTGCCATTTGCAATATTCCATTTCAATTTCTTTGATTTCGGCAAGTCGTTGATTGATCGGTTTGAGTTTACTTGTCAACGCGTTAATTTTTTCAATCGCATCATTCTTTCGTGTTTCGAAATCCTTCATTTTGCGCTTTTTGGATTTCACCTCGTCCACAACCATCAATAAGCCACGCTGTTCAGCGGCCAACACTTTCAACTCAGCTTGTTTGTCTTTAATTATTTTCCTTAACGTATCGAGGGCTTTATTGTATCGAGTCGTATCGAAAATTTGATCGAATCGTTCCTTTAATTTTTTCCCCTCGTCAAAAGGCCAATTCGAGTCGTCCTGATGACAGAACAGCACGTAATTCAGGATTGCCTTCGAAACCCCCATTGATGACAGCACTTCAATGTCCACGGCCGCGCACGTTCCCGACAATTGAGTTTTCTATAAACAACAATACATTTTTATTTCTGATATTAGTTATCAATTCATTAATACGTTTAAAAACGGTTATATTCGAGTACATAAGATTACTACAAGGCTCGCGCAAGCTTTCTCTCTTACTACTTGACGTCGAACCGCTGTCACGTCTCTTGATCACGGCCTCAACTCAAAATGCATGGAACTTTTTCTATCACGCTTGTTATCATTGATTAGTATTATTAGATGTAATATTAGTCCATAATCACTGAATTTGCAAAAAAATCGGCTATGTTTGAAAATTCGAAAAAAGTAATTTTCAGTAATAATATTATTGAACAATTGACCCATCGATGGAGAAAAATCTGAGACAAATATTGAAAATCTTTTTTTTTCAGATTTTTCTTCATGTATGTGAACTTTTTTTAAACTCCTTCATTTTTTCATTGGTCCTAAAGTCCCAGGTAAGACATGAGATATTACAAAGTTTGCCCAAGTTTTTGTAGAAAAAAAAAAATTAAAATCACATATACGAAATTTTTATAGCATGGAGAAACAGGCTTCCAAATACGAACCTACATTGTATACAACAAAAAAGTATTTATCTGATAATTAATTGAGCGTATAATAACAGTTTATGTATTGCGGGTGATCTTTTCGCAACTGTAGGTTTGTTCGTAAAGGTTGGAATTATCCGTAAGTCCTTCAGAACATACTTATGTATCTTGGAGCACTTACATTTCGATTCAGATCAGGATAAAATAACGGAAAATGAAATCTATTGAGAGGTGAATTTTTCTCAATTTAGAAGTGATTCATAGGGGTTGATTGATCTGTAACTTTTTCAAAATCCGACTACGTGTTCTGGAAGACTAATCCTCAATTTTTGGCAGAAATATGCGATGGAAAATGCAAGTTAGATGTTTGGGGTGCTTTTTCATTTGGGGGTAGAATAATTATCGAATAATTTTTTTCCTCACATTGGGTACTCATGAATTCAGATTCATCATGTACCAACTATGTTAAACGCTCCCAAAAACTCGGTTGTTTAGGGGTTAAGGTTAGAAATCAATTAATTTGATCTCAGGTATTCATAACTGATAATCATTACGTGGTCATCTCAATTTATCATATCTCCCATAGGTTACAACAGTAAAATAATCAATATTTCAGCAAGAAAATGTTAAATTATGACTTTCACGCGCTATCCTGAATCTGCCATTTTATCTTTCAAAAAAAATTCCGACGGGATAAGAAAGAGCTGATAAACACTATGCGACTAGTACCTTTTGCAATGGTCGGTGTTGCTATTTTCAATGTCAAAATATACAATTTTTGCGGAAAAGTGGAAAAAATCAGATTATGTTTCGAAAAAATGGTTATAACTTTTTTTCACCAAATCGTAGGCTGATTTCGACCACGGGATTCGAAAGAGGAGGTCAAAATCTAATGATTTATAGATATATTTCATTTTTTTAACAACGTTTGGGCCCAAAATTACATCGCAGAAAGCTGTATCAAGATTTTTGAACATTTGAATACTACAGAACAGTCAAACATGCAAAAAATCCTGTACGGTCCTTGACGAATCATAATTTTACGGATAAAGAGACAAACGTGCTTGAACGCTTTTGAAAAACTGTACATTAACCAAGTACCATAGTTTGAATAGTTTGAAAATACAGGCGAAGTATGGCAGCATCACATGAGTGCTGAATGGGAAATGAATAGGGAATGTGTTTGAATGCAATCAGACGCCATCGCGCAACTACCCAGTAAAAACTATTTGGGACATTCCACGTCAAACGGGCTGCTACTTGATCTTTGAATTATTCTATCGCTGATTTTTTTATCTATTCGAGCTCATGGGAAGAAACTCGCTCGATTTTTTGTGAAATTCGCATCTTCACAAATTTAGCCAGCAGAAATTTTTGAAAAATTTTCAATTTTTTTAAAATTTATCTATAACCCTTTGAAAAATCACACAAATTGAATGGATGAGGAGTAAAAATTTTCGTTTTGAAATGTTCATTCGTTTGAAAATACTTTGAAAATCATTGAATGATCAATTCGACCCGTTTTTTCGATTCTAAGCATAAATTCATTTTTTACTCCCGACTGTCCGCAGTGCAAAAAGACGGGAGTTATGCGTTTCACTGCGATCTGCTGATGGGGGGATTTCTTTGTAGCAACATTTTTCTGGAATGGTCACATTTTTCTTGACAAATTTCTCACAATTTTTTGTGATCAAAATCTTGTGGTGTTTCCTTCCGTTCTGACACGCGTGTTGCATAAAATAAAAATCCTCAGTAGATCTTGAAACTATAAATTTCAAGCTTCAAAATGCTATTATGGTTTCTCCATATCATCATGTTTCACGAAATTACAGCCTTTCAAAAATCACAAAAAAGTTGGAAAATGTTTCTGCCCTTTTAATTTTTTGCTAACAATAAGAGTACTTAAGAGGAAAACGAATCTTTTCACCTCACAAACTTGTTATTTTTCCATTAAGGCACAAAGTTTCTTCAAAAAAATTGCACGAAGGGTCGTACACGTCGTGCACACAAAAACAGAATAGCTGACAGCAGTCTTACTATTAGAAAAAAATCACCATTCAGTACGTAAAGTTGTTGCCAAATCAATCGAAATGTTTTTTTAGTAATAAATATTGGTGAAATAACTGTTCAATCGGTATCCAAAAACATTATTATTAGAACACATACGTCACGACAATAATATTTCGAATTCTCCGAAGATTTGAAATTTCTCACTGTCACAACCCTGTTCCTGAACAACAGAATTTCCTTCCTCAGCCCTTTACAGGTACAATGACCCGAAACTCCTTAAACTCCTTAAGACGCTCTATCAGCCGCATGAGCACACGAGAGATAACTATAATAAAGCCGATTAACGATTTTACGGACACGCTTGGTTATTGAAAGAGAAAAAGTTCCAGCTTATTCTCTGACAAAAGCAGAGCAGCAACGTATAACTTTTTTCTCTTCTGAAATATGAAGCCTCTCTGAAAAAAACGTGCAGCAGCTTTTACACCGGCCGGTGGATCATAAAAGTAGAACATAAAAAATCAAGTGTTCACCTCTCTCGTTTTCCTGTTGATTCTCACAAGTGCATTGTCAAGGGTCTTGAATTTGACTGTTTGATTGACACGTTGAGCTTCCACAGTTCTACTTATGGTCAGACGATCGCCACGAACGTCCGCTATTTCTGCTTTTACATTTCCTCGAACAGAGATCTGGAGAAAAGGGAAGGAAAAAATATCCGGTTTATTGTTATTTTACGAAATAACAGAAAATGCAAATAAGTTTCCATACCACTTTCTATTGATAATAAATGAAAATACTTGATTTTAAACGAAATCATAAAAATGAATAATTTTTTTTATTCATATAACTTACAGC
Organism: Campoplex nolae; assembly: GCA_037893425.1. Lineage (NCBI taxonomy): Eukaryota > Metazoa > Arthropoda > Insecta > Hymenoptera > Ichneumonidae > Campoplex > Campoplex nolae. The sequence goes on from JBBLXU010002824.1 coordinate 14,224, forward strand.
AGCTAATCTTTTCAGCATTGGATCATGAACAAACGATTTTCCTTTTTCAGAACCTGGTGGGAATTCTCCACTCAAGGCATATCGAAGACATTCTATGATTGTTGTTTTGCCTGTTCCATTTGGACCCAAAATTAAAGTCAATGGTCGTGAAAAATGGATGGTCGGGCCTTCACGCTCATCGTCAAAGTTTCTTATGCCCCTTATCGACAATTTGCAGATTCTTGACATTGTAACCGAGTTTGCTAATTGGCTGTGGGAATAAAGAGAATGATTTCAGAAAAAACTGCAAGCTGCATTTTGAATATATAAAAAAAACCGCAACTTATTTGAAACAAGTCGCTTTCTTTTTCTGGAAGAATAATGGATATCAAAAAAATTAAAATAGCGAAAATTAACATATGGATATGCTGCCCACATATTCTTATAGAGAACAATATTCCCTACTAAACGGTTATCAGAGCAAAGTATGTCGGATGAACCGTTTCAGAGTTATTGTTGTTTGAAGTTCAATCTGTATAGATTGAGCTTCAAACAACAATTCTCAAAAAAAAAAAAAAAAAAAAAAAAAACTTCATGAATATGCCGCTTACATATTTTTGTAGAGAAAAAAATTCCGTACAAAAAAATGATTAGAGTCAAGCGTTCCTGTCTTATCGCTGTTTGAAGTTCAACGTGTATTAGATTGTTTAAAGTTCAATGTATAGAGATTGAACTTGAAACGGCGATAACTTTGGAACAAATGATTTAAAATACTTGGCTCTAATAACTTTTTGTAAGGGAATTTTTTTCTCTGCAAGAATATATAAGAGAGACTTCCTCAGACTTGAAAGAAATTCATCAAGAAGTGCTGTGATCAGAGAAATACCTCTGCAAAAACCAATTTTCGCAATTAGTAGATTCTTTGAAAAGATTTTGATTATTAATACAATCTGTTTTTTTTTCTTTACCATTTTTCGAATTGCTAATTCAAGTCGCAATATTGTTTTTAGGTGGTAAGAAGTTAGCTTTTTAGGGGAAAGAAAATATCACTTTTTTCTTATAGCAAAAATTGTGGCAATTGTTTATACATGTTTTTTTAATTTTATAATAAGTATCAAAATGGTCACAATATTTGATGAAGAAAATTTTGGAAAAGAAAAAATGTTTTCGAATTTGTTTTTGAATCGCATAATGAATTCCCAAAAGTTTTGGGAAACTATAAAAAATGTTTAATGTATGCATGCGCGATTGAAATATCAATAATAATAATACCGGTATTATAAATATCTTGAATACTACTGTAATTGAAAAACAAAAGCTAAATAAAAACTAAAAGATGTATATTCAATCATATAAACTTGCCATTTGCGACGTTCATACCATAAACTTGTTTGAACTCGTCAACAGAAAAGTTTCGGAACGGTTTTGAGCAATGTAAAGATTTTCTGTTGAATACTAGAAAAATGACAAGATATTCACTTATTTATATGAATAATATTTTTTCGAACGATATTGTAATGAAAATGTTGTTTTTATCATCGAAAAAAGATGCGAATAATAGGAACGCAATTCTTTGGCTTTTAGGGATACCGAACCGTAGAAACTAACGTTCTCGAAGCTTGTACGAACCTGTAACAGATATCACCGACTGGCTGGCGCAGCCGCCGCGCAGCACCGTAGCACCGACCCGCAGTGCCGCGAAAATAACAACGATGAAGTTGAAATTTACAAGACAAAACTACAATTCTTTTTTTGAGTCTTTGTCGCACAGCGCACTCTGACGATACAGAAACAAAACGTGATCAGATGATCGATGGATGGAGCACTAAACACGGAACGAGAAAGATTGTCTCTCATACACCCTACTAGGATAGGAAAAGAGTATTTTCTCTATAAAGCAAAAAGAAAAAATGACAATTCTCTTGGAGTAATTCTTGGTATCCCGAGAGAGTCGATGACACGACCATTTCATTTCATATGGGAATCGAGACGCGGCGGCGTTACCGTCAGATAATATTTTATGAAGCGCAGGGTGCAAAGGTTTGTAACACTCCGAGCGGGAATTATGGGTAGATTCAAAATTCGTTGTTCGTGGATCCGATTGACAAGGAGCTGAAGCTCGCCTTGCGTACTTTTCCACAAATAATTAAACAAAAGGAATTGGAGTTAGAAAATGGTTACTTTTATTTTATAAGTGATCTTTTCTCCACGGTTGACAATGTTCTTCTACTCGATCTTTCTTTCTTCGCTCAACTCTCATTCTTCCATTCCTTGAGTCTCTGCGCAGACTCCACACGCTCCTTTCATACGTTAACCAATCACGACGGTCGTTATCCTCCCACTCATGACTTCCTTGGTCCCACGACCCACAACTCGCTTTCACACGCTCACAATGGTCTCGTTGTACGCTTGTCCATAAGTATCGATGATTGATATATCCTAGACTAATGTTTATAAAATCACAACGGGCATAGAGTTTCGTAGTTTGAAGTTGTTTATATAAAGTACCAAAAGCAAGCCTTATTATATTTCATATGGCGTAAAAGAATATCAAACTTATACTGAGAATTTAACCATTTATTTATAACATGCGAAGTCCAACGTATTTCTTATCGATCATTATTTATTGCTTAGTATATAATTTATTCTATAGTCACCAAGTCAACCACGTTACTCACGTTCCTCTCATTTCCTTAATAAACAATCAACTTATCTGTACGATAATTAACTATGAGCAAATGAATGTACGAGTAGTAAATTTGCACTTTCGCGGTTTTTGCACAGAAATTAGCGCACTCTAGCGACGAATTCTGCATTCGTCACAGGTTCAAGAGAAAAGTTCACAAAAGTCTCGATAGAGTGCACTTTTTCTAGAGCGCGTAGCCGCGTAGCGCGTTGACCCATGAAAATGAGTCCCTCCTTGTAACAGAGAAAGAGCATAATTTAATTATGGATCACGTAACGTAATTACTTATTACTTAGTCGCCGTCTCGCCGTTACAATTTTTTCTTCATGGCTCATACGTTAATTCGCGGATTCATGAAATAAAAAAAAAACGCGGAACAGCACAAAGTCCCGAAAAAAAATCTTGGATACAGTTGAATATAATTGAAAATAAAAATTAGTCAAATATGTGGGTTGAAGAATGCGATGGTTTCGCGGAACTTTGTCGAGGTTATTTGCCGTATTATTTGTTGATAGTTTTGCCGATATTCATTATTATTTCGCCGGCTAATCCGGTCGCAGCTGCTCATGATTTTCCAGTTTATCGTATGCACCAGTACGATTTGCACGGTGTCCCGCACGGTGAGTAACTTATGATTTATTTAAGGTTAATCAAAATTAATTTTTATAAATCTTATAAATTGACCCCTCATGAAAGAAGCTAATTTTTTTGTGACCCAATTACCACTGATGAATGTCTAAAACTTAAAAAACAAACTGAATTTCGCGTTGATTCACCATTCATTTAAATAATCAACTATCGGTGGCCTTGTTTTAATTAAATCTTTTTTTTTGTACTTTTTTAAATCATATTCCAAACATCGATTGAAGAAAATTGATGAAATGATCAATTCGACACCTTTTGTAAGAAATTCTGTTTTCAAAAATTGAAACTACTGTTTTTGTGTTACCAAAAGGCTGCAGAAGCACAGCTGTGTCTCTCGAAGCAAGATCCGCCAGTGGCTGGAGCACGTCAAGGCATTGCGTCATTGTAAAAGCCATTGATTTATCCCTTGATGTTTTGCAAACTGTCAAGAGTAAAGCCGGTGCTCTCGTCATCGTTTTGCCTAAGGACATGATGAATCTGTCCAAGGAACAAGAACAGGTTTGTATTTTTCATAAAATATCTTCAAGTTATTATTTATAACTATATTATGAATTTTATTTTAATTATTTATTTACTTTAACATAATCTTCTATTAGATTTTCAAGAATTTTCAATGATTTAAATTCGATCGACGCAATTCATTCCAGATTTCAATTGTTCTCTATTACTTTTTTTTTTATTACTTTTCATTACGTTCCATTTTCCTGTTTTTGTTTTCAATTGTGCCTGAAAGAATTTTGAAAAAAATTTTGTACTTGATATTTACTCAAATCTTTCTCTATTACTTACGAGAATTGGTACATTGAACTTGTCGTTATTCTGATTACTTTTTTGACAATTTTTTGTGCGACATCTCGAAGAATAGATTTTTTGAAAAATATGTCTGATTGAAGCGATATAATAATTAAGCTCAAGGTAATATAATGTTTCCCTCGATAAAAATAGTTTGTTTTACAGCACATCTTGACATTGGAAGATTCAATGGTTTATGGATCGGAGACAACAATTCCGGTGTACTTTGTTCATTGGACCAGTGATTTGCAAACGATAATGGATGATTTGTCGCACAGTACAGGAGATGAGAAAGCAGGCACAGCAATGGAGGCGATGATTAATACAGTCGCGGCTAGCGGCTATCAAGTTGTCATAGCTTCGGGACAGGCTATTGCAAAAACCGATGCTAAAGTTGCGACCCTTTACGGAAGACTGGGTGGCCTGGCAAGCAACGAAAAAGTCCCGACACTCGCTCTAGTCGCGCATTATGACAGCGCTGGAGTCGCTCCGGTTGGTCAGAGCTATGATTTCTCACAATTAACTGTTTTTACGTTTTTTTTTTTTAAAACCAATACTCAGGGTGCGATCGACTCGGACGCTTTCGTGCTTAGAACCTGGCTCGACTATGGAGCAGTATTACTATACAGTACGCTTTGAGCAGCTTCAAGCACTGAAAGTGCTCAAGTCGAATGCACCCTCAATGATTTGCTTTCTTTTTATTTTCATTACAATGTAAACTGACTAAGAATCACATTTGAATCAACAAAAATTTTTTTTTATATGTTCAAACGTTCCATTCTTAGGGAGCTACGAAATTATGCCTCATTTGTCTTATTTAAAAATGCAAATGAATTTCTGCTAAAGAAAGAAATTTGGTTATATTTCAGAGATTTAAATGTAAATGCCATTTTGTGTTCACCTTACGTCTATTAATTAGCTACAATTATATTTTCTTGCATTTATACATAATCAGTATGATACATTGGGAAAAGAGGATTTTCGTGTTTTAACATGTTTTTACATCTTCTCTTGATTTTCCGAATTGCCATAATTTTGCTTCTTAAATAACGATGGTTTCACTGATTGTAACAGTATATTACGCCACTAGGGAGGGAAAGTAGACTATTTCAAATCGCGGGTAAAATTGACAAGCCCGCGATTTGAGATAGTCTTTTCTTTTTTCACTCCCGTGTAGCGTATACTATTTTTCACCACACCTTCGCGGAAATTTCAACTTTCGCGGAGCGAAAAAGTGAACTGCTGGAAAAAACGCTTTAATTTGTGTTTGGCTATAGCTTAACGCCAAAACTGGAACGAAACAAATGTAGAGAGAGAGAGAGAGAGAGAGAGAGAGAGAGAGAGAGAGAAAATATGTAAAAAGTCATACTGTACAAAGGAATAAATCTATCTATCTACTTTTTCACTTGCCAGGAATTGTCATTCGGTGCAGAAAGCAACGCATCTGGAGTTGCGATGCTTCTCGAACTCGCAAGAATTTTCTCCAGCCTCTATTCCAATAGTCGATCAACTCCTCGCTATAATTTGGTTTTTGTACTCACCGGCGCTGGAAAATTAAATTACCAAGGTAGTAAAAAATGGCTCGAAGATCAACTTGATGGAAATGAAGCATCCGTTATCCAGGTATTCAATGAAAAATTTGCGTTTCCATTGATATTTTGATATTTCGAAAAATTGTTTGATTATGCAAAAAATTTTATCTCTTTTTTAGGACGCTTCGTATGTTATTTGTTTGGATTCGGTGTCGTCGTCCGAGAATCTCTACGTGCACGTGTCCAAGCCACCGAAGGAGAATTCGTCGGGTGGTATCTTCTACAAGAATTTAAAATTAGCTGCAGCGTCGATGCATTCGGTGAAGGTCGAGGGCATCCACAAAAAAATCAATCTTGCCGATGAGACATTGGCCTGGGAACATGAGAGATACAGCATACGAAGATTACCAGCCGCAACGTTGTCTACCCTCAAAAGTCACGACGAAAGTGGACGTATGTCGATTCTTGACGTTACGAAGAATGGCCAAATCGACAGACTGCACAAAAACACGCAAATCATTGCCGAAGCTTTGGCCCAACACATGTACAATTTGAGTTCGAGCCACGTTTTTGGAAATGCCGAGGTACTATTGATATTTTAGGCTTATTTCCTAGATTTACTCAAATTTCGGAACTGCATAATTTGTTTCGGTACAAAAAATGATGTTTCCTGAAACACTAAAACATTATATTTTTTTTTTTGCAAGTTTATCGATCTCTGTAAAATCGGAATGTTTTCTATCCGTCTATAAATAGTAATTATACTATTCAAACCAAGTCAGATTAACAATGATAGGATTTCCAGAAAAATGGACAAAAATCCGTATTTAATTTTTGCATTATTTTCATCGTTATTTCCTTATTCAATTTTTTTATTTTATTTTATTTTTTTTTCTACACTTCAGGCTATCTCCAAGGATTCTTTGGCAATGTGGTTAAATTATTTAACATCGCAGCCGCGAGCTGCATCCTTATTAGCCGAAAAGCAAGATCCTTTGGTAAATTCTCTCCAAGAAGCGATGTCTCGTTATCTTGGCGATGTCAAGGTCAGTCTTCACAGTCCCGACAAACGAGACCCAGAATTTGTTTTTTATGACGTCACCAAAGCTACTATGAATGTCTACAGGTATTTATACTCAAAGTTTTTATCACTATTTTTCAATATTTCAATGATTATTTACCGTTCTGTCAATTGCTTCAAATTTGCTGCTATTTTGAGAGTTTACCTGATTCACGATCTAAGTACGTGTGAAAAATTTCCGGAATTTTCAAACTATTTCCAATTTTTTCGAAATGAATTCTAATTCTTTTCAAACTTATATTTAGAAAATTCTCACGGTTTTTGAACAACTTTTGAATTCCTGGAATTATAACTAATTAATTTGAATATACGCAAACATTGGCAATATGATCGTTAGAGAAATAATTTCTACATAGCTTCTTGGAGATTGAAATCTCTCGTGATTATTATGAGGATCTGAATGATTTTTTGTTTTGATCTGCAAAAACAAGGTGACTCGAGATTTATTATTAAAACCCAATTTATCTGTGATTAGTTGGGTGAAAAAGCATGCAGTCGGGTTTAATTCATTAATGTTAAACAATCGAAATTATTTCCAATGTTTTATCTTTATTTTCCAGTGTAAAGCCGGCTGTTTTCGACCTTTTCCTCACACTGGCCATAATTGTGTACTTAGGAATCGTTTATCTCGCTGTCCACGAATTTCCTCGAGTTTACTCGCTCGCCACAAGGCTCTCAATAAAAACCAAGTCGGCCTGAATTCGCTGACCTCGTCCAAAAGGTCTTGCATCTCAAAAACCAAAAGCGAACAAACAAATCCTCCAGGGTACCATAAAAAAATTGCATTTTTTTGTCAAAGATATTTCAAATATTCCATCACTTGAGGAGACATATACATCTCGCAAGTTCGGAAAGACTTTCGGAAGACTTTAACCTTCAGAATAATTGAATACAGGATTTCCGTGGTTCGAAAGATATTTTTTGAGAATAGTTGCGATAGAAAAATCATTATACTATTGTATAATGATTTTTCTGCATCATTATCACGATTCAGTTGTTTCGTATTCAGCAGAAAATCAATAAATTTATTTTGGGAAATCGCTATTTTTTTTCCCAAAACATCGCCATTTCCTCCAATACAATACAGATATCGGTGTGTGCTGTGAGATCTATTTAAATTTTTATTGTAACTACGTTTAAGCGCGGTTATAACGTGGTATTATTTTGACGTTTTGTTTAGGGCATCTCCACACGCCGACGTATCGTAGTAGTGCACTTTGAAAAAAAAAAAAAAAAATTTTGACATAAACAACGACGTAAAGCCTGCATCCAATTACTTTGAGCGTTTCCGGTATTAAGATTCGGGGTAGCGAATTGTTCTTTTTCACTTTCTCTTTTTTGATCCGTTTTGATGGAATTTCTTTCGCCACCATGTGTTTCGAAAACATCGGTAACAATGCTGCATCAGGCTGCGAAAATGTGCCAGAATCATCGCAAAATACGTATGAGAATTAGACATTATTTATCGTCGCTTAATTCTGGAATTCGTCACTTTTTCTAGTGGCACGTTTCCTCCCTTCAGGTATTAGGTTAATTTTGAAATCTGGATTTAAATAAAATGCAATGCATTTGAAAAATAAAAAAGTGTTGATTATTTGTTAAAAAGTGAAATATAATTTTTTCAGTCCTTACCTAACTCAAAAGAATCCTTTTTTTACGCCAAGTGAAAATTGTTGCCGATTTTTACACTACATTTTTAAAAAAGTTCATTTAAGTGACACGCATTCAACAGGTTCGTCCTCTTACAATTTTTTTTTTTTTTTTTTTTTTTTTTTTTTAGTTAAGAAAAAAACATTCACTATTATTGTTATTATTTATGAGTATATTCTTCATCGATAATTTAAAGTTGTTAATAAACCGAAATTCAACTTTGGAAAAAAATGGTACTCATAATCGGTTGCTAGACGCACTAAAAATAAAACGGTTCTGGTCTCCTTGCCCCCTGAATAGGCCTTTTTTTCCACCTCTACGACTATGAAAACAAGTTTAACCAGTATACGCGATGAAAAGTCGTTGGACGATCTCTTCGCTCAACAGTCTGCGGCGCCTACCTGCTCCAGAGAAACATACGTTCGTCTTCATTTATCGGGCAAAAATGAATTTCCCCCGAGCTACAGGTATTTATTTTATATTTTGAAAATCAAGCAAATTCTTGCTTGAAATATCTCGTTAAAACTCAATAGATAGTTTCAATACAATACACTAAAAATAACTCAGTAGACACTTTCAATAGGATAAATTAATTTTTCATGATCTTTTTTTCCGTAGTTACAGTTAGCGTTATTGTAGTCAAACATTGATTCTCAAATTCTCCGCAATTGTTAGTACAAATCTGGAATGATGTTATAATTCATATCTGGAAAGTTTAAAATTTAATGAAACAAAATGGTTATGTTATTTTAGATATTTTATTTCAATAAATTTTGTATGATACACGTGGAAGATTTTTAATATTTTTTGCTAATTATGGTAATTATTATTCGTTCAAATTCGCAAGTATAATTGTATCGAAATTTTCGGGTATAACTATCGAAACAAATTCAGAATTGAAGTAACGTTAATTTGACAAAATGAAATTCATGTCCGTAGTCATTATTTTTTATATGAAAAAATGTTGAACTCTGTCTTCTTTTAGCTCTGAGACTTCAAACAAAGAATGGTCTCTTGCGTGAAGCGAGCAATCTTGCGGCATTATTGAAACCGGAGCTCCGTGCAATCGAAGATGCTGGCACGTGGAAACACGAGAGAATTATTGCATCTCCACAACGCACGAAAATCGTTTTAGCCGATGGATCGAAAGTGCTAAATTTTTGCGCCAACAATTATCTTGGATTAGCGGTAAACTTTTTATCATATTTGAAATTCTTTTTTCACTCTTAGAACTAAGCTCTTATTTTTTCAATTGGTTCAATAAATTTAGTATTCATTGCGCAACTTTTTGATGTTATCGTTTTTCAGGCCATGTTTTCATAAAAGAATTTTTTCAGTAAACAATCTGTTTATCAATTGTTTGAATTACTCAATTTTCAGGACAATGAACACGTGATAGCTGTGGCAAAAAATGCTTTAGACGAATATGGAGCGGGTTTAAGCTCCGTAAGGTTCATCTGTGGAACTCAAAAAATACACAGAGAGCTTGAAAAAAAAATAGCCGATTTTCATGAAAGAGAAGCTGCAATTATTTATCCATCGTGCTTTGACGCAAATGCAGGACTTTTTGAATCTTTCTTGACGCCGGAAGACGCTGTCATTAGTGATGAATTGAATCATGCGTCAATTATCGACGGTATTCGACTCTGCAAAGCAAAAAAATTTCGGTAATACAGCTCAGTTAATTTACTTCATTCACAAAACTGATTATTATTCACATCTTTTCGATCTCTTCGGATTCCTTGCGATTTATATTTGAAGCAATGAGCCAAAACAATTGAAATGAAACAAAAGATTTTGTGTTTTATTTGAGGCCCGTTCTTCGAAACGGCAATGTAAATTTTCAGTTTATTTAAAAAACTTTTTTCAAGTTTTCATTTAATTTCCTTAGATATTTCGTGTAATTTTTTGTCCCATTGTTTTTTCATCGATTCCGTTTTTCATGTATTTGATTATTTTTCTTTTTTCTACAGTTTCAAGCATCGAGATATGGCCGATTTAGAATCGAAATTGAAAGAGAGCAGCGGTTCACGTTTACGCCTCATAGCTACGGACGGAGTATTTTCTATGGACGGAACGGTCGCGCCTTTATCGGACATAATCGGATTGGCAAAAGCTCACAACGCTCTCACGTTTGTAGACGATTGTCACGCCACTGGATTTTTTGGCAAAACTGGCCGGTGAGTATTTTTATTCGGGTAATGGGACAGAAAATTTTTGAAATAAAATTGAATTTGGTGGAAGCGAACAACTTGGAATTTTCTTGATTCAATAACTATTGGCATAAATATCAAATTGACACTTGACTGATCATTCAAAAAATGGTTTTAAAAAAACCATTGATTCTTATTTATCAATGATTTAATTGATGCGATTTAGTGGATCCGAGGAATATTGTAATCAGACTGGTAGTGTCGATATTATAAATTCAACATTGGGCAAAGCTTTGGGCGGAGCTGCAGGAGGCTACACCACTGGACCCAAGGAACTAATTGATTTATTGCGACAAAAGAGTCGACCGTATTTGTTTTCCAATTCATTACCTCCACCAGTTGTTGCCACGGGAATTCAAGTATGTCATTAATTCCCAAAAGTATTTTCAATTTAAAGCGATCATAATAGATTTTTTCCTCTCAAATACCACATTTTAAATTATAAGTGAGTTCGATTTTTATCTTTTATTCATAATCTCAAAAATGTCCGGATATTCCGTCGAGTTCAATTTCAGTAAATTTCGAGTCCAACCTATTGCAGTTTGATCTTTTTTCTTTTATTGAATCGATTTTCGAGGTTAATTCATTTCTGATTTTGATATTTCTAGGTTCTGAAAATGTTGACAAGCAGCTCATCATTTTTGGACCGATTGACCGAAAACACAACAAGATTTCGGCGTTCCATGGTTGACGCAGGTTTCAGCATAAGCGGTGACAATCATCCCATAAGTCCCGTTATGCTCGGGGATGCTAAATTGGCAACTAATTTTGCCGACAGGATGCTCCGTACGTAAAGAAATTTTCACTTAACGTTGTTCAGTTTTTTGCTGAAAAATCACAAATGATGTTCGGTTGAAAAACATTTGACGCGAAAACAAAATGTCTACAAGATTGAATATTCGTAAGACAAATGTTGAAACTATTCGGTTGAATTATACTTCTTCACGACTTTTTTTCAATCTTGCCCATACTTACGTCTTTCGACGTCTCTAGAGAGGAAAACGTTCATCGTCTTATGAAACAAGTTCTCTCAGCTTATGAGTAATGATTTATAGATCAATCGATCAACAATTCATTAACCGTGAATTGCTAACGGTGGATATTTTGGCGCGAATATCTCCTTTCCGGATCAATTGTAACGTAGCCTCTGATTTTTTTTTCTCCCATTCATGATGTGCATTTTTCCAATAAATTATGCTTATGAATATTCTTCTATCGCAGGTAAAGGTATTTACGTAATCGGCTTCAGTTACCCCGTGGTACCGAGAGGAAAAGCGAGGATCCGAGTTCAAATAAGCGCAGCTCACACTAAGGACGAAATCGACTTGGCTGTAAATGCTTTTATCGAAGTTGGCAAAGAACTCGGTGTTATACAATAATTTTACTTTCCGCTCGAATGTTCTCAGCCTATTCGTGATAAGATTCTATTTACAAATAATGCAACAACGCGTGCTTTCCCACAAGGATTTTGTCTTGAATTCGAATAAAGACTTTTTCAGAAGAAAAGCAACTAGTTTTCACCTCCGTTTAGTCAGTCGAATGTGAACTTTGATTATTTTTCAAAGTTATTGCGGGGAGCGTCCTATGCTTATACATGGAGCCGATTGCTTGTTACCAATTAAGCCCTATGAGATAATCGTCACACTCAATGTACGTTTTCGAACCATTTTTTTAAGCCTGATCATGAAAATATGCGTTTTTCGCGAATCGATGATCATAGAAAATATTCTCATTAGTTTACGAAATTATTTGCTATAATTTTTTATACCTCAATTCACGAAACAGGTAATTTTAGAGTAAATTCGTGACTAAATGTATGAATAACTTTAAAACGGTACTGTAAATTCTAATTTCGAAGTACCAGATGGTAGTTCAATGTTTCATCAAACCGTACCTATTTTTTTTTTTTTTTTTCACTTTGTGGTAGCATTATTATTTCAAAAGATATATCTAGTAATGTGAAAAATTTTCGGAATATTTTCATAAGCGTAATGTAAAGATTGCATTGAACAATACGACTTTGCGATTTTTTTTTTTTTTTTTTTTTTTTTTTTTTCAAAAACGATACTGTGAACCGTCTTCAAATTGCAGAGGGCGATCAGGATAGGGTTCGTTAATATTCAGAAAAAAATTCAGTCCAGTGGTAGCATTTTGAGCTGGCTCCGCAACAATCAATGGTTATATATAACTGACTTGGCTGCTGTCTGGAGTTCATTTTCTGTACAGAGTAAACATTTTAGTCATGTTCGTAGAGCGGTGAAAATTTTTTGGATTTAGAGCCAAAAAAAATTATTACTGCAAATTTTTATGATCAAACCCAAAAAAACTACTACGAAACTATCGAAAATGCGAAAAGAATGTAGTAAGAAGCAAAAATGTTTATCCGGATATCTGACATTGTTTATTGTTTTATAATTTTTTGAAATGTTTATTTTTATGTGTTTCCGATCTATAAACAGCAACAGATCCCAACAATATTAAACGTTTCCACTACTTGTTCGATTATGGATGCGGCTCCAAAAACTTAGTCGGGATGGAGTACAACAGTATTACGCAACATTTTTTTTCCTCGTATTTTGTTGGAGGAAGTGGGTCATTAGTAGTCTAAGTCCAGTTTTCAAGTACTTTAGCGTATTGGTGAAAATAGACAAACTTTTAAGGAATGAAATTCCTGAAAATTTTGGCCCCTACCATTTTCTCCTAAGTTCAATATTTGAAGCTTTATGTCCACGGTGAAAAAAAGGGGGTAATGAAATTGATCCACGAACCATGTGACGGCTGGATGTTATTATTTAACTCAAAACTTGATGTTTTGAGTTGAATAAGAACATCCAGCAGTCAAGATTAACTCAAAACATCAAGTTTTGAGTTAATCTTGACTTATCTTTACTTTTAAAAAAACCCTTTTCAAAAACAACACACTGATAGAGTTTCAGGCGTATTTTTTTAACGTTGCTCCCGTACCCTAATTGACGATTTATTACATCCAAGTCCATTTCGTTTTTTTTTTTGCGTTTTCTTCCCTATAAGTTTTTATATTCGGAATTCTATTTTGATCTTCCAAGTGCTAATGATCTGAACGGTGGTGTATGTTTCTTATTTCGTTTTTCCTTATGACTTTTTAAAGACGTCATTCTTTTGTGCGTTTTCTTTTTTTTTTTATCAGATTTTAAGCACGAAATTACTTGTTTGCAAGACGAAAAAATCGTAGTTTTCCCACAATTGGTGACGTCAGCGTCTGGGGTATGCAGATCAATCTACTCCTGTCAGATAATGGGCGTGCGTAGCACAAAACATGTTGAGCCTAGGGAAAAAGGATAGGGCCAAAGTTATAGAAATTAGTGTCTTCTGTGTCCAGCGATGCGTTCAAGTTCGAAATGGACGAGCGATTAAGGAGTTTCGGTACGGAAGGCTAAATGTTAAGAAATTGATCAAATTTCGTGATAATGTTCTTCAATATCAAATAAATACGAAAGCACACATTTTTTCAAAATTTTCTTCTACTTATTGTTAGTTATCGAGTAATTACGTATTAAAGCAGATATCTTGTGCCCGGAATGTATACCTATATATATATTAGGGTGGTTAAAAAAAAATCAATATTTTTTTTTTCCCAATGGGTACGTTTCGATAGTTGCAGTAAGGTAAAAAAAGAAGCCTGTCAAAATTTGAGCCCTTAAAAAATTTTTTTAGAGGTCGCTCATCGCTATTTTGTATTTCCCATTTAAATAACACGGGAAAGACATCGCTTGCTGCTTCTGAATTTTATACCTCGCCAACGCGTGATCGTAGCATAATGCCACAGGCGGGTTTTTGTAGGGATTCAAACGCACTATTAAAAAGATCTCTTATCGTTTTACGATAAATCAACTCTTTCGGAAGATATTTATGGTTAAAGTTGACTTTGTAGTCAATTTTAAGATTTTTTCACTTTTCCGGCGAAACTATCGAACTCATCACAAAATTTTATGGGACTTTTCTTGAAAATCATGTGCATTTCTATAAAATCAAGTTCGTAGATAATTGAAAAATCGAATTGCTGCATTACGAGCTCATTCCTTAAAGGAAAATTGTGATTTCCGTCAAACAAATCGTTCTATTAACTAAAAATTTCAATAAAAAGACTCCAATCTTTATTAAGCTACAACGTAATTCTTAATGCTTTTTTTCAAGTTTGAAAAATGAAATAACAGTAATGATTGTGCAGTCAGAGTGTGGCTCGTAAAAACAACCGGCGTACGACAATCGAAAAAAATATACTCGGTATGAAAAAACGGATCTCTATTTCAGATTTTTTTTTTTTTACAATCCGGAAGACATCGACGATGTGCTTGTACGACTTTTACTATGTATTGGAATTGTTCCTCATTCTTCATTTGGCAATTATTGTACCCCTCTATTAAGGCAATTCCACGTTCGGCAACATCACTAACAACACTTGGATTTTCAAAAAAATCCACATTCCCCTGATAACTCTCATGGTTCGATCACAGTGCTATATCCACATGAAGGAAGTCGTTCAGCAAATCGAATATTAGAATTCGATATTAAAAGTGAATTTGGAGAGTAATCGATGAGTAAAAAAAATGTCGATAACTTTTTTGTACTATAAATAAGCAATCAAAAGTAACTTTGTGAAAATTTCGATTTGCTTTATGACTTTCTCGAGATAGATCTATCACTGTGATCTAATCATGAAAGTAATAAGAAAATTTTCGATTTTTACAAATTTAAGGGGTATTGAACGACATTGCTCAATGCAGTAGCGTGGAACAGCTGTGATATATTTTACAAGTAGTAGAAGAACACCGTCGCCGCTTGCCTAATCCTGTCAGAACGAATTGTAAATATTCACCCAAATTTGAAATACTTTTCAACGTTTCCACCTTTTTATTTTTTAATTAAAAAATAAAATTGACTGCTGCAGGAAAAACTATCAATAAAATGTGAAAAAAGTCCGATATGTTTTGAAAGTTTCATTAACAATAAACATTACATATAGCAACTCAATGAAAATTGGAGTCTTTTTATTGAAATTTTTAGTTAATAGAACGATTTGTTTGACGGAAATTGCAATTTTCCTTTAAAGAATGAGCTCGTAATACAGCAATTCGATTTTTCAATCATCTACGAACGTGATTTTACAGAAATGCATATGATTTTCAAAAAAAGTCCCATAATATTTTGTGATGAGTTCGATAGTTTCGCCGGAAAAGTGAAAAAATCTTCAAATTGACTATAAAGTCAACTTTAACCATAAATATCTTCCGAAAGAGTTGATTTGTCGTAAAACGATAAGAGATCTTTTTGGTAGTGCGTTTGAATCCCTACAAAAACCCGCCTGTGGCATTATGCTACGATCACGCGTTGGCGAGGTATAAAATTCAGAAGCAGCAAAATCGTAACTAAAAAATGATCAGAACCAAAGTCATAGAGAATTAAATAGAGAGACAATAACAATGACCCCTTGAAATTCGAAACCGTTTAAAAAGACTGAATTTACTCTTTCGAACGATTGAAAAATAAATCGGGGTTATACTTTTATTCGTATCGAAGATTATTTTTGTACCAGTGACTGGGCTACGTGATCGGATACGTAAAGGAGCGAATAGAACAATGATAAAAATCATTATAATGAGGCTATTCTATAAAGCATAGATTTTCTATGATTTTGACGTATATGAGATAGTTCGACGGTGCTGGTTATTATTTTTTTTAAATAAAATTAGGATAAAAATAATGTAAAAGGGGCATTCCATGTCAAATCAGCCACTTCAGAACCTTACAGTTTTTAAATTGGCCTAAATTTTTTTATAATGTTCTATGTATTGAATGAGCCTTTCTTGATTTTTTTCAAATTTTTCCCTCGATTGCCTAACGAGATATATTTTTTTCAAAAATTCGATGATTTTTTTTTCAAAAGCTCACAACTCGTCAAAAAATGGACGGAATCGAACTTTTTTTTTTCAAAATATTGGTTTTTCATTGTACTTTTTAAGTGCGATAACGAAAAAATTATAGATGAATTTTTTCTCTATTTATATTCAGGTTGAAGAATAAAATCGACGATTTCAAGATGATTACATATTTTGATTTTTTTCAAAAAATTTTGAAAAAAACTTGGACCAAATTGAAGATTTTTAAGACCAGTTACATCGTGGGCACGCTATTTCTTCGATTCCATTTCTTATTTCAAAAAATTTTTTTTTTCGTTTTTTCAGTAATTTGAAATCAAATTCAATAGTCACACAATCCACAATGCTGTTCTCCCAACACTGGAAATTTTCTCCTATAATCAGATTGTAAATCGCATTCGTTTTTTTTTTTTTTTTTTTTACTAATTTCTCCTTAGAAATGAAAAATTACGCAATGAATGAAAAAGTGAATCAGTACTCTATACATATTATTCGTTTTTAATGAGAAATAAATTTATTCTTTTGATGGTTAACAATTTGTGCACTCTGAATTCTGTTTAAAAAGAATAATCTTCCATAATGGATGGTACCACCTTTATTGGGATCATACAGTGGATTCTCTCAGTACCTTTGATTGTAGTCGTACGTTTAAATCGATTGATTAGTTTTGTCTCAGCAACACCGTAGTCTTCCACTGAAAAAAAAATTAACCGTTATATTAGGGAGGTTTAGGGGTCTACAGGCCCATTCGTATAGAACACATGGTGTTATTATTTGTTTAGTGATCAGCAATTGAACGCTCCTCGTCGACAATCTTTACTGTTCCTCTGATACCATCAAAAAATGACCGTGTTGCTGAGACAAAACTAATGGATCGATCGTAGTGGTTTGGTACGTCGATTGACGTACGACTATAACCAAAAGTATGGAGAGAATACCTTGATTGTGAAAGATTATTCTTTTTCAATAGTATTCAGAGTGCACAAATTGTTTAACCGCCAAAAAAATTTATTCATTTCTCATTGAAAACGAACAATATGTATGGAGTACTGATCTACTTTTTCATTCATCGCGGAATTTTTCATTTCCAAGGAGGAATTAGTAAAAAAAAAACGAATGCGATTTACAATCTAATGATAGGAGAAAATTTCTAGTGTTAGGAGAACAGCATTGTGGATTGTGTGACTATTGAATTTGATTTCAATTTACTGAAAAAACGAAAAAAAAAAATTTTGAAATACGAAATCGAATCGAAGAAATAGCGTGCCCACGGTGTAACTGGTCTTAAAAATCTTCAATTTGGTCCAAGTTTTTTTCAAAATTTTTTGAAAAAAATCAAAATATGTAATCATCTTGAAATCGTCGATTTTGTTCTTCAACCTGAATAAAAATAGAGAAAAAATTTAACTATAATTTTTTTGTTATCACACTTAAAAAGTACAATAAAAAACCGATATTTTGAAAAAAAAAGTTCGATTCCGTCGTTAGGCAATCAAGGGAAAAATTTGAAAAAAATCAAGAAAGGCTCATTCAATACATAGAACATTATAAAAAAATTTGAGCCAATTTAAAAACTGTAAGGTTCTGAAGTGGCTGATTTGACGTGGAATGCCCCAAAAGAAGGTTTTGCGACAAGAACCGTTAGAACGTTGTGAAAATGTGGTGGCCCTGAAAAGGGCCGTTCGAGGTTTGGTATCCCGAAGCAGCGACGTAATTCACTTCTTTGCGACAGCAGCTTTCTTGGGTGCAGACTTTTTAGGTTTTGGTGCAGCGACAGCGGGTTTTACTTTTTTTGGTGAAGATTTAGGCGTAGGCTTGGCCTTCGTGATTTTAGCCTTGGGTGGCTTAGCCGCTGGTCCTTTGGTTGTTTTTTTCTTCTCGCTAGTTACACTCGTTGGTTTTTTCGGTGCAAGCTTCTTGGGTTTGCTCGGACTTGTCGCTTTTTTCGGAGCTGCTGGTTTCTTGGTAGCTGATGGAGCTTTCTTCGCAGCGGTTTTAGGTTTGGCAACACTTTTAACGGCCTTGGGCCTGACGGCTGACGCCGAAAGCTTGAACGATCCTGCGGCACCTTTGCCTTTGGTTTGTACGAGAGCACCGGATGCAAGAGCAGACTTGATGTATCTCTTGATAAACGGAGCTTGTTTTTCCGCGTCGACTTTGTAAGTTCCAGACATATATTTTTTGATCGCCTGGAGAGAGGATCCACCGCGTTCTTTGAGTTCTTTGATAGCCGCATTCACCATGTCAGCGACTTTCGGATGTGACGGCTTAGCGCGCGGTTTCTTCGACGAAGCAGCTTTCGCTTTTTTCGGTGACGCACTCGACGCAACGGTCGTTCCTCCGGATACCGGTGTAACAACTGGTGCTGCTTTGTCCGTCATTTTCAATTTGATCGATGAATTCCGTTTCTATATCCGTCTCAGATTACTGAAACCGAAGCAATTTCTGTCGTATTTTTATTGTGTAAATTTCGCGTACTATTGTAACTGCGATTATTATGTTATGCCTTAACGACGCACATGCTACTTGTGTACCTGCGAAGCGCGTACCATGGAGAGAGGCCCGAGTGCTCTTGTGCCTCTGGCAATCGCTGTTAGACCCTCACGTTGGTATCAAACTTCAGCTTTCCACCAATTTTTCACTCACTTATACTTACTCAAGCCAATTTTTTGATTCAATTATCGATTACTTAATATTTCAGCCTTGTAATTACACTTATTCATTTAATATACCCATCGGGCAAAATATAAAAATCGAGTACTTTCGGGTAATGTGCGCCCGCATAGTACGTGCATTCCTATGTTGTAAACAATTTATCGTTTATTAGTATCAACATAGTTGCATTAATGAATAAACCAATTGAGATAGGGATAATGATCTTATCCGTATGTATAAAAAAAATGTTGATAAATTAATTGTTTCATACCGTATTTTGCCTTCATTTTCCAACTTCGGTACGTCAGAAATACAAACTATCAACTACAACTCCTCGACAATGTTTTTACCCTGATCGATGCGCAGTTGTTTAACATCTTGTTTTTACAACCTTGAAAAATCTCTTTTTCATCGCAGCTTTTCCGTCGGGAAACATTTTGTGTTCCTCGAAAGTCATTTGTAATGCGCATTTCTACCAATAAGCTATTGGAGTCGTATAGAAAAACCTGGCTTCATTATGCTTTCGGCTCGAATATACATATACACGGAGAATTGTTCAAAAATTGAGCTTTAATTAAATGTACTGACACAATTGAAAAATCGATTTGAACCGGTAGCAATAGGAACGACCACGGATCATAGACCACTTATTTACCAGAAATTTTCTTGTGAAACCGAACAAAAAAAAAACAAATTCAAAGAAACGAACGAAACGTATACTGTTCAGATAAAAGGATCAACTTCTCAAACATATTCCACATCTGCATGAACTATGTCACGTATTCTTTACAATGGAATGAATAGGTATTTCAACCTTTTATCAAAATCTAGTTATTAATTCACCAACTTTTGTAGGGACACAAAATAACTCGTGATAAAGAATGGCTTGACTATAGAGCAGGTTTTTCCTCATATTCGCTACGATTGCTTACAACATATAAATAGTGAGAAACCGATGATTGCGGTTTTATATATTCAATACAAAAAATAATCAAATAATGATACATAAAAACCAATTACTTGGAAGTAATCGAGCTCTTCAGAATTTGTTTTGTGATCTTGGATATTATTCTTGAATGCCAAGAAAAAAGGAATGTTCAACATCATCATGTACAAGAAACATCGTTAATAAAATAGGCCGAGCCACGACTGAAAATTTTCACAACCAAAATAAAATAATTGTGACTAGATAATTTGATTACAGAAAGTCCATTCGGGGATTGACTGTTACTCGTTTCTTCACGCGTGTAAATCAACTATCATTTTACTCTAGGATATCGGTTACATCCAGCTGTGCTGCTCGTCAATTATACAAATAGGCCAGGAAACGAAGCTGCAAAATCATCAGATTTTGATCAAATTTATTACAGATAACCACGAGTGCCATCACACGCGGAAAGGTCTCCTGATGTTAATCGAATAGTTTTGGACACGAGATTCCGAGTACCTGGTTTGTTATTAACAAATTAGTGAAAAAAACGCACTTTTTTTAGTTTTTTGCTTATAAAACGATAACCAATGAAGGAAATAAAAATGCGAAAAGAATGAGGCCTGAAACGACTCGATCGGTTAATAATTAACGGAGAAAATTTAAAAAAACATTAAAAAATTGCGTTTTTTCAAAAAATTTTATCGTCGCTATTTTTGAAGCTGGATCTTTTTTTCTTTGCACGATTGTAGGTATTGATAAATACTTCCTCTGTGAAAAATTCAGGTATTGCCAGATAAATAGTTTTTTAGTTATGGCACTCAGAAGTCAAGAGGGCCATTTTTTCAGCAAGGCTGGATGCTCTGGAAGTCGTCCGATTTCAATTTATCAAGCCGATTTTTAAAGTAGAAGTGTTCAGCTACGAAACGTCAATCTTCGTTTTTTGTCCAAATGTTGAAAAATAGATGAAAATTAGGCGCGAACACGAGCAAAAACGGCCGAGCGCGCGGGAGTGGTCGAGTGGTGGGGGTCGAACAGCGCATATATAGTAATAGGAGCACCTTCCCCGCGGCTGCTGTTCGACCCCCACCACTCGACCACTTCCGCGCGCTCGGCCGTTTTTGCTCGTGTTCGCGCCTAATTTTCATCTATTTTTCAGCATTTGGACAAAAAGCGTAGATTGACGTTTCGTAGCTGAACACTTCTACTTTAAAAATCGGCTTGATAAATTGAAATCGGACGTCTTCCAGAGCATCCAGCCTTGCTGAAAAAATGGCCCTCTTGACTTCTGAGTGCCATAACTAAAAAACTATTTATCTGGCAACACCTGAATTTTTCACAGAGGAAGTATTTATCAATACCTATAATCGTGCAAAGAAAAAAAGATCCCGCTTCAAAAATAGCGAGGATAACATTTTTTGAAAAAAACGCAATTTTTTAATGTTTTTTTAAATTTTCTCCGTTAATTATTAACCGATCGAGTCGTTTCAGGCCTCATTCTTTTCGCATTTTCATTTCCTACATTTCGTCTTTTGGTTGCTTTTCCATAGCTTCATTGGTTATCGTTTTATAAGCAAAAAACTAAAAAAAAGTGCGTTTTTTTCATTAATTTGTTAATAACAAATCAGGTACTCGGAATCTCGTGTCCAAAAATATTCAATTAACATCAGGGGACCTTTCCGCGTGTGATGGCAGTAATAAATTTTGTCAAAATCAAACCCTTTATTTCCTGACCTAAAAAAATTGCAAGTAATAATTGCGAGAATCTCCAATAAAGTATACTTTCAGAGTGCACCATTAGTAACGGCCAAAACACACATCTGAGGTATATAGAAAAACCTTGTAACGATCGTTCGAGTTGCTTGATTTGGTAAGCGAATATCGGATACTCTTTTGAGACTTCCGAAAAATGTTTTACTGCGACGTATGGAGATGCGGAAAAAAGTGCTGGAATGATAAAACGAGACATGATAATTTTCATCAAATTTCTCAATTACAAAAACGCAAAAATATTTTTTTTTTTATTTTTTTTTTTTTAATAAGATCGTTAATTTTTAATTTCAAACGGTAATAGCTGTTCAATATTCAACCTATTTACCAAAAAGCATTCAGATATTATATCGGTTAAATTATTATCTTAACGAATTAGAAATTCATCAAGCTATATTTCATAAAGAGATAAATTATTTATTGATCATTGATGAAAGTACGTTGATTTCGTTGTGAATTGCTTTTTTTCCATCTGATCGATACTTGATTGTATAATAACATTTTATTAATCCAATTGAAAATTCCAGGCACTGGATTACTAATCATAAACAAATTTTTCGTTCAAAAATTCAAACTATAAATCATGAAAAATATTGGAACATGTTGATAGTTAACTCTCGATCAGTACTAGGCCAAGTTGGACCGACTGCTATTTTTTGTTGCGTAGTACCCTTCTCGCAGCTGCAAAAGGTTCTCCGATTATCGCCCTTCTTATGAAATCGATTTTTCGGTCTCTCGTCGACCGTTACTTGATTTCTACTTTTCAGTTGGATTTTATTAGTCATGCAGAGGTATAGTGTCCCCGCGCAAAATCGTTCTTGTGTCTGGAAACACATTCGATTTTTCAACGCGAATGAACAAAATATATGCGATTGTAAGTGATTCGTCATGCATTATATCCTTACGTATCCAAAAAACACAAAGACATCAATGAAGCCATTCCTCTCATTTTTCTGTCAAATATTTATCAATCATATTTTTCCTATGAATCCTTGAAGTCAATGTTTTTTTTTCTGCACAGAGCGCAATCTCTTCCGTGCTTCCAGCGAAAGATTGAAATTCGTATTAGAGACTAAAAAAAAGTTGGATCTTGAAACCCGAAACCGAAAACTTGCACTATCAAGAGACTCGGCAAGAGTCTCGGGACATGGCAGCTCTGTCGTCTGCTGACCGGATGCTCGCCGAACTTATATTTATTATTATTATCTCTGAATAAAGTAAGTTTCGGTAGTGGGGGTTACATTTTTTTGACATTTCCAAATATATATGAGGTATTCCACGTCAAACCGGCGGACTTTTTCCCTGACCCTCGCCGATTTGATTAATTATTTTTTATATTTTCAGATTTTTCTGAACAGCCATTAAAAAAAAAAAAAAAAAAAAAGCCCCTTTTTAAAAATCTGAAAAAATTCTTAAAGATCGCTCATTATATGCCAAACACTTTAAGCTACCGCCCGTAGTGGAAGTACGATTTTTTCTGTGTGTTAATCAGCTAATAACGTTGAAAAAATGCAAAAAATGCCGAAAAACACTTACTCTGGCCCTATAGTTGAATATTTGGGTACCTAAAACCAATTTTCGTCACAATTTTCGAACAATCAAATAAAAAAAATGGACCTTGATCCATTTGATAGTAGTTACGAATTCCCAATATAATAAGATTTTACGTACAATATTTGGAGCTGTTACACCGGTCATGGAAGGATCTTTTTCTAGAGTTGGCAAAAAATAGATTCACATGTCATTTGATAAAATTGAATAAAACTATTGAATTAATACCTCAACTTTTTGCCTGGGTCAATTTTTTTTGTTTTGTACTGGTCTGAAATATTCCAAAAAAATTTTTGGACACGAAAATATTCAACTATTGGGCCAGAGTAAGTGTTTTTCGGCATTTTTTGAATTTTTTAAACGTTGTTAGCCGATTAACACACAGAAAAAATCGTACTTCCACAACGGACGGTAGCTTAAAGTGTTTGGCATATAAACAGCGATTTTTAGGAATTTTTTCAGATTTTTAAAAAGGGGCTTTTTTTGGACGTTTTTTGGATTTTTTTGTATTTTTTTTTTTTCAATATGGTTCTTCAGAAAAATCTGGAAAAATTCCAGGGTGTCTTTCAGACTTTATATAATCATATAAAAAATAATTAACCAAATCGGCGAGGGTCAGGGAAAAAGTCCGCCGGTTTGACGCGGAATACCTGGGATAAAAAGTCACTACTGCAGTCATCGAAGCAACTGATAGCAATCAAGTTTTTTCTCATTTATCTTAATAGTGTATAATATAATACACAAAATGCAGTTCAGTGAAGACTCAGAAAAAACAATTTGTATGGAGAACGATATTACCTTATTGTTTAACGAATTATCCCGAGGACCCTACACTATATGTATGAAAACAAATAGAAACTGGGGTTACGCGCACCCCAACACTTTAAATTGTTGCAGCTGATTCATTATTTATTATTTATCTAGAGAGCTTCGTTTTTTTTTAAATTTCAACGTTCGAATTCTGAAAAATAAAATAGAACATTGGAAAAAAGTCTAATATAATTTTTTTGCGGTGAAAAATTGAAAAAAAAGGAAAAAATTTTTCGATTTTATTACTAAAATAAAAAAAATTTTGACACGCCTATTTTGGAAAACTGCATCGTTGATCCTTAAAAAGGACTCTATGGACCAAGCCTGAAAAAAATTGCAAACAAAAATTCGAAGTGCTTCATTCATTATACAGTGGATTAAGTAAGCGTAGAAGAAAATACAGCGAAATTTATGGGGTTACTCTAACCCCAGGCTTTTGATTGAATGTACTCTCTGTCACGCTCAGGCCGAAACTTACGTTTTACCCGGCATAAATCTATATATACATTCCCCCCTTCTTATGCGACCGATAGTATAGCATGATTATCTCAACTGTCAAAATGCCAGGGCCTTAAAAACTTGTTGGGGGTTTGGGAAACCCTTGTGCTCGTGTTGAATCCTAGAGTTAAAAATCGTTACTTCTTTCCATCCCGACATTCATATTTCCAGGAAACTCAGTATACCCTTGTCTTCTTTGGCTATTGGTGAAAAAAAGATTCTGATAAAAAATTAGCTTGATCGTTCAATTTTTAGAGGTGACGATCTTGACTTTTGTACATTTTAAATTCATTTTCACTATTCTACGCACATTCCCGTATAGATTAATGAATGGCATTTATTATATTCACATGTAATTATCGAAAATATTGTTCTGAAACATCATTCGACCTCATATTACGCACTAAAATTATTATCTGAACGATTATACTTCTGACAAAAAGTATTATACACCTGACAAAAATTCGATTTGCACTAAAAGTTTGATACCACTTTTGAAAATGAGGATATTTCGACCTGGCAAACGGCGTTTTTAAAGGATACATTTACGTTTATATCCATTCTTCTAAATATTATTTACGATAAGTTTTTGACGTGGTAAGCACTTCTACGAATGGCTGTTTTCCAAATTTTTCTGGTTGCGTAAAATTGGACCCATGGATTGTAAACATTTTATCCTTGAATTTTTTACAACCTTGAAAAAGGTTCCACATCGTAAAAAATTGGCGGAAAAAATGTCGATTTTTTTGTCATTTTTTTTTATCCCCAAGCATCGGTCAAATTTAGACAATAGCTTCAATTCCGTTTTGCAAAAAGTTTCATGCGATCTTTGTTCGCAGAATTGCTTGAAAACGACCATTCTTAGAAAATACGGCTACACTCGAAAACTTCGATACTTGAATGAAATCAACAGGAGATTTCTTTTTTCAAACATGTCATTTCGAGGTCAGGAGATTTTTTTTTTTTTTTTTTTAAACAATTTTTACCAAGATTTCATCAGTCGGGAGTTTTTTAATGTTTTTTAAAACATTTTTTCCGAATTGTTTTCATCATAAGGTTACTTCAAATGGGCAAGACTTGTGATACAACGGCGAGCAAAAAAATACCTCGCCAATTTGGAATTAAAAAATTATGGTCAAAAAAATTGAAAACAATTTCAATCTATTCAAAGTTTATACATGCAACTGTTTCTTCCGTTGCTACTTCATCTCAAACTCGACACTTCTAGAAATACATTTTTTGATTGTTTTGGCGGTTTTCCACGTTTTTACGAGAAAAAAATTTCGACAAAAAATTGTGGAAAAATTCTCATGGATTCTTTGGCTTCGACCAAAATGTTAAGAATGAGACTTTGGCCCCAGTTCCGTAGTTTTCGAGTTAAGCCACTCCAGTTGTCAGTTTCGACGGGAAATGACGAAAAAAAAGTATTGGAAAAAATTTCTGAAAAAAAAACCAAGTCGATCCAGAACGATCTTATGCAACTTTTTTCCTTCTTGACAATTTTATTTAAGTATTAATGTTTTCGAGTTGAGCTACATTCTCCAAAAGTGGTATTTCTCAAGCAAACATAGATTTTACGCAGCCCAAAAACGGCGGAAAACAGCTATTTCCGAAAGTGCGTACCACATCGAAAAATAACCGTAAAAACATTTGGAAATAGGGATATGAATGTAGGTTTGTCCTCTTCAGAACGCTTTTTCCCGAATCGAAATGTCTTCACTTTTCAAAGAGATATCAAACTTTTAGCGCGGATCGAGTTTTTATGCTGGTGATTCCATACTCTTGCATGTAATCATTTGAGTGCAATCGTTCAGATAATAATTTGAGTGCGTGACATGTGGTCGAATGATGTTTCAGTATAATGTCTTTGATAATTAGATGTGAATATAACAAATATCATTCATCAATATATGGAAAATTGCGTAAAAAATCAAAAAATCAAAGTCACCTCTAAAAATTGATCAATCGAGCTCATTTTTTAACAGATTTTTTTTTCACCAATACCTAAAGAAAACAAGGGTAAGAGCCGGTAAAAAAAAAATTTGCATCGGTCTAATGCGGACATACATTTTTTTCAAAGGGACGTCTGCATGCTTATTCATTCTCGAATACTTAGGCAAAACACTTTAAAAAATAAACACGACTTTAAAATACCAAGGTCCAATAAAATGATAACAAAATACATCTATTGAGCAATAAGTTACGGAAAATGAGGACACTTGGATGAAGAACAAAAAGTTATTAAGTGTCAAAACATCTGGAAGAGTAATTTTTTTCAGCGGAGTACTTCAAGGTGGCATTGCGTAGTATGATCCATGTTTTTTTTTTTTTTTTTTTTTTTTTTTTTCAAGTTTTTGTCTTGCAGGTTCGAAAAAATTCATTTTTTTTCATCGAGCAGTCAAGAAAAAAGGATTAAAATGATATTTAGACTGAAATTCTTGACTCGAACAAGATTTGCGAAGGCTTTGACAATATAATTTTACAAGATTTCGATGCAATTCTAAATATCTATAGTTGATATACTTGGATAAATAAAAAATAAATTAAAAAATACGATGAAATGCTGATAGTCAATATTGAGTTAATAGAAAAATCTCATGTTGAGAATACAAGATTTAGCAACAGAATTGTTTCAACGTATGAAAATGTGGTGGCCCTGAAAAGGGCCGTTCGAGTTTTGTTGTCCCGAAGTGACGACGTAATTCACTTCTTTGCGACGGTAGTTTTTTTGGGCGCGGCTTTTTTAGGTTTAGGTGAAGCGGCAGCAGCTGATTTCACCTTTTTAGGTGCAGCGGCCTTAACTTTTTTGGGAGAAGATTTTGGCGTAGGCTTGGCTTTGGTGGTTTTGGCCTTGGGTGGCTTAGCCGCTGGTCCTTTGGTTGTCTTTTTCTTCTCACTTGTTGCGGTCGCTGGTTTTTTCGTTGCGAGTTTCTTGGGTTTGCTCGGACTTGTCGCTTTCTTCGGTGCTACTGGCTTCTTAGCAGCTGGAGCTTTCTTCGCAGCTGTTTTAGGTTTGGCAACACTTTTAACGGCTTTTGGCTTGACGGCTGTGGCTTTGACGGCCGACGCCGAAAGCTTGAACGATCCTGCGGCACCTTTACCTTTGGTTTGTACGAGAGCACCGGATGCAAGAGCAGACTTGATGTATCTCTTAATGAACGGAGCTTGTTTTTCCGTGTCGACTTTGTACGTTCCAGACATATATTTTTTGATCGCCTGGAGAGAGGATCCACCGCGTTCTTTGAGTTCTTTGATAGCCGCATTCACCATGTCAGCGACTTTCGGATGTGATGGCTTAGCGCGCGGTTTCTTCGATAAAGCAGTCTTTGATTTTTTTGGTGATGCACTTGAAGCTACGGCTGTTCCTCCGGATACCGGCGTCACCGCTGATGCTACTTTGTCCGTCATTTTCAATGTGATTGATGAATTCGTATTGTAAATGCGTAGATTCAGGTCTAAGCTACTTTTTTTTTTTCAATTTTTGTTCAAAGATCTCGAGCACTACTGTAACTGCGATTGTCTCGAGCGATGCCCTAGCTACCGGGTTCATTGCGGAGCGCGTACCATGGAGAGAGACCCGAGTGCTCTTGTGCCCCTGGCGGTTGCTGTTAGACATTCTTCCTGGTATCTAATTCAAGTTTTTTAACAGTTTTTCTATTACTTTTCCTTATTTTTACCAATTTATTCTATCGATTATCGATTACGTAATATTCAACTATAATGATTTTGCATTTTTATTACCTCGAAACATAAGACAATGTAGAAAAATAGACTACTCTCGAGCGATGTGCGTTAGCACAACATGTGCATTCTTGTGTTATAAATACATTATCGTTTATTAATATTGATACTATCGAATTGGAACTTGGAACAACAGAAAGAGGGATAATGAGATTGTTCGTGTATGTAAATTTATTTTTTATAAACTAATTTTTTCTTCGAGTATTTCGAGCCATTGTTGCGACTTCAGTTCTCCCGAAGCGTGAACCGACAACCATACCTTCACAACAATTTTTCATTATTATTTATGCGAATTTGTTTAACACTTATGCTACGATAATTTCATTTGCGTATTGTTGTTTCGTTCTAAGGACTTTTGCGGTTCGACTTGATTCGTAGTATGAAAGAACGTATTACGAATCGGCTCAATTCAATGTACCTATACAGATAACTCGTTTGAAAACTAAGGTTAAATTACTATCAAACTTTGGAATTTCGACGATCAATCTCCATCTGCGATCTTACCGTCATTTGAACACTGAGGAAAAAATTTTTTGAATTCAATAGAAATCGATGTTATTGGAAGAGTCTTGTCAATTGGAATGCGCCGTTCTTTGCCAGAATGAACGTGTAGTTTCTTAATAAATTAATGAGTTCGTTCTATGGTTTATGATATTACGATGATCATATATTTCATTGGCACTCCGTAAGGAGAGATTTTGTTGTTCCAATAACGTTTTTTTTCTCAGTGTAGACTCGTTTTTTAAAAATAAATATACATAAATTTCAAGATTTTGTTATTCAAAATCAAAATCTGGGCAAAACATTCGTTCATTGTGAGCTTTTTATATTCAGAAGGCACGAAGTCATCTCATGCATCAATAACTTCATAAAATTGTTTTAAAAGTGTTTGATACGAAATCTTGGATTCTAATTTGGAATACGACATAAATGATGTAAATTTCAATGGAAAATCAACACTGTGGAAATTCTTTATCATTGATTAAATTTGTTTTTGTTCGATTAGTCTCGATTTAGAATGAGTAAATCAAACAACTATACGCATTAAAATTCACGATGTCGGAAAATGTTTTGGGAGCCTAGGTGAAAAGTAGAAAAGACGAAGTCATGAAAATGTTGCAATGTTTAAGAAGTCATCACGTCTCATAACTTAAGAAAAAAATATCTTTATGGATTTCCATACTATGAAAAAACCATGCAACGGTAAAAATTTGAAAATATTATGAAACGTGGGCAGTGAATCGCAAGACAATTGGTCTGTCGGAGGAATGATTTTCTTCATGAATTAATTAAAACAATTAATTAATTCGGTAAATGACCGTCGAGTTTCAACTATCGCTTACATACATTCAAAAATGCTTTATCAACAATTAACTAGTTATATTCAAACGCGTTTTAAATTATTTCTAAATGGATGAAAAAGTTTTCAAAAGGAGAACTTTCGATTTTTGGATTACTCTGAAAAAAGAGTTTAGTTTAATTTACCAAGTTTTTGTAGAATTTATTTTATCACACTGAAAAAAAACGTGTTGACTGAACTAAATGAATTTTATTGTCTATCAACGCAAAATATGTTTGTTTCATTTAATGAAACAAATGCTTAGTACAGTAATGAGTATCTGAATATTACTTGTGTCGTTTTTCATGAAGCCATTTGCTTGATTCAAATAATCGCTCTCTCGGTGTAAATTAATTGCCGAATGGAATTCATAAATTCGAGGGAAGTACATGTATGATTTAAAAATCTTTTCACTTCTCTCATCTTTTGCGATCTCTGTTAGAATTCCTATCTATCCATTGAGTAAACTGATTGACATAAGAGTATGAAAATCGTATTTATAATTTTGTAGGAGTTAATCCTCAAGGAAAATAATTAGTATGATGGTTAAGTAATGTCAAATCAAATGAGTACTTTAGAAACGGAGAAAAGAATTTTCAAGCTTTTTTTTTTATAACAAAAAAGTTTTTTTCAACTCCTGACTTCCAGTGGGCGAGAATCTGCGCTTTTTTATGGGGGAGCATTATTTACCGTCTTCAATAAATCGATATTTTTCTCATCAAATAATTGCTTACCATGTTAAGATTATGACATCCAATTCTCGGAACGGAATTCCAAATATTTTTCATGTAATCATGAATGAGCGTCAGAAGTGTTTCGAGCTTGATAGCTGGTGCAAGTGTCAAAAAATCTAGGCTACTGATGAAAACTTTAAACATCTAGTGCCTGTATGCTGATGTGCAGAAGCATCTTTTCTCTATTTGTAAAAGATTGATTTCATGTTAACTCATTTGAAACACGCAGAATATACGTGAAATAGAAACGTCAAAATTATTCCGTTTTTCCTTGTTGGAAATCGAAGCGAGTTTTTCTCGAAAATGCATATTTCCAATATTCGTATACTATGAATTTACCTGTGAAACTTTAGAAGAGAAGAAGAAAGAGGATATAGGTTTTTTTTGCGAAACAGTGAAAATTTCATTGAGAATAATAAAATTTACATTTTCAAGCCAATATTTTGCGAATTTTTCGAAAATTTCAATTTTTTGGGTTCAACAAAAGTGTATGGTTATAACCTTCGAAAAAAGCTCAGTTTTTCTGTTTCAAATATTTTTAATCGAAGCCAGAGTACCAGCAGTCAATTAATTTCCGATACGAACGTTCCGAGGAACTGAAATATGGAACCGCGATAATATGAATTTGATTCTTAAAAATGCGGGCTTGGGTCAGCGATTTTTCTCAAATGAACAGGTTAAAAAAAGACGACCCGCCGAAATTTGAACTCATTATTAGTAAATTTGAGGGCTCGAGGCATTTTGGAAAAGCTCTCTAAAGCTTAAAAACTCTAATGAAGCGGCTCTAAACAATAAGTTACGGAAAATGAGGACAGCTGGATGAGGACAGCTGGATAAAGAACACAAAGTTATTAAATGTCAAAACATCTGAAAGAGTAAATTTTTTCAGCAGAGTACTTCAAGGTGGCATTACGTAGTTTGATCAATGTATTTTTTTCAAGTTTTCGTCTTGCAGGTTCGAAAAAATTAATCTTTTTTCATCGAGCAGTCAAGAAAAAAGGATTAAAATGATGTTTGGACTGAAATTCATGATCCGAACAAGATTTGCAGAGGCTTTGATAATATAATTTTATAAGATTTCAATGCGATTCCAAACATCTATAGTCGATATACTTGAGTAATAATATACGATCAAATGCTGATAGTCAATATTGAGCTAATAGAAAAATCTTATGTTGAGTAGAAAATTTAGCAAAATGAAATGCTGGCATATTGATAACATTAGAAATAGATGTATAAAAATTGACGCAGTAAATTGAAAATTGTAATAGAGTGTGAACCCAATAGTGAACCACGTTTTGAATATTTGTTGGCCCTAAAAAGGGCCGATTGATTTTCTTTGGAAGTATTTACTTCGAGCTCGTGTACTTCGTGACAGCTTTGGTGCCCTCACTAACGGCGTGCTTGGCAAGTTCACCAGGCAACAAGAGTCTTACAGCAGTTTGAATTTCCCGTGAAGTAATCGTTGACCGCTTGTTGTAGTGAGCAAGTCGGGATGCTTCAGCAGCAATACGTTCGAAAATGTCATTGACAAAGCTATTCATGATGCTCATGGCTTTGCTGGAGACGCCAGTGTCGGGATGTACTTGTTTGAGTACTTTGTAGATATAGATTGCGTAACTTTCCTTCCTCTTACGCTTCTTTTTTTTGTCCGTCTTCGTTATATTTTTTTGGGCTTTACCAGCCTTCTTGACAGCTTTACCACTAGCTTTTGGCGGCATTATGCGATTTCTTGAATATACCAGGTAGGTAGTCAAGCAACGAGGAGAATGATGGTCGGTGTGCAAGCGGTCTCTTATAAAGCAGCAGACACTCCGACTGGCGCACATGATCAACGATGAGAGTGGGGGTAGAATTACAGACCAGCGCGCCAATCAAACAGGCGCGAAAGTGGCGGTGAGAATACGTGGAAAAGATTTGACAAACGTCAAACGGCAAACGGTCAATCACCGATTGAAAAGCTTGCTCGGGTATATTTTTTTTGTGCTCTTCGGGTTTCCTTGTAAACTGTTTCCAATTTTTGCAGCTTACTAGTCTTTTTGAATTTCATCTTACTTTGATAAAATTTGAGCAAACCCTATTATCCTCTTTGTTTATATGACTAAACTAATATACATTATCTACAATAATGACAGTATGTATGGTATTGCATGCGAGTTTATGCGTCGAAAAAGTTTAATTTCTTGAACATGTGAAGTTAATCATATTGAAGAAAAAAAAAGTGAGCAGGGGCGAGGCAGGTTGTACCGAACAGTGGGTAAGGCCACGAACAACTCAATTTTTGGATATTTACAAAAATATATTTAAAAAAATGAAAAACGCACGGATTTAGGTATCGTCGTCGTAATAACACATTTTCTTGTTTTTTATTTTTTAAATAAATGTTCGTAAGTGTTAAGGAAGTTCAAGCGAATCTTATGGTAAAATTATTTTCCAACTTTGCACAATAAAATTTTGTAAACAGAAAGCTTAAGACGGTATGAAACTTCTGGCGGAATATGCCGATGATTCACCGTCTCAAAAGTGAGATATTTATTGTCCAAGTTCGCAATTTTTTCAAAACTCCCATATAAGTCCATGTTAAACTTGTCATTTTCAACAATGAATATCTCGATTACCAGACGGTGAAACCTCTCCAAATTTTTCACACATAATTAAGCGCTTTTCAAGAAGATTCACGCAAATTTTCAATTCATTAACTTGGAATAATCGAATCTAATGTATTTTTCGTATGGTATCCTATATATATCGCTTGAACTTCCTTAAAAAATTGAGCTGTTCAGCGCTATCTGCTTCACTATATAGTGATTCCAAAGTGCGAATTCCGTCTGAGCCTCAGAAACACGTGAAACAATTATTATAACTCTAATGAGAATGATGACTCGAAAATACCTGAGCATATACGCGTGAAAGAAGAAGTAGTGCTTGTCTTACTTTTGAATGTTATTTTATTTCAAGAACAATTCATACAATATAATTTTGGAATTACAATAGCCAAAATTGCAGAAAAACCCATTATCGGTAATAAGTTGAAAAAAAAACTATTGCGATTCGATTGTTGAGGAATTATTTTTCTTAAAATTTCGAGGTTTAAATGGTAGGTTGTTACTGGTTCAAAACTTGGTAGATGATTGAGAAATGAAAAAAACGTAGTTACGACTTGCACGGAACTTAACCAACTTACACAGTATTTTATTTAATGGATCGTCGAGTGCAAATGAGCTCTCAAACCTAGCAAGAAATGCGGTTTTGAAGGTTCAGCTGTTGCTCGCATGTCGGGGTGGTTTAGCCCATAAGATTCTCATAAAAAAATATTACACTGTTCTTTGTAATGTCTATAAAATTTCAAAGTTGGTTACCTACTTTCTGTCCGATAAAGAAATTACTTAACGTAGAAATTGTTCCTGCACCGAATCCCACGGAGACATAGAAAAACTAAATTTCCCGTCGGTGCAAAAATATATTTATTGATCTATATAAAAGTATAGATATCCGTTAACTATTGCGGAGAAATCAGATTGCATCTTTAAAAATTTGTGGCAATCAAATACTTCCAGAGAAAGGTACGATTATATCGGCCTACTTTTCATGTAACATTAACTTTATTTTCAGTTTCCGACCTGGGACGTACGTTGTGTCACGATAGTAAAACATTTATTTATTAAAAACTATTTTTCATTAAGAGTACGTGCGTTTTACGTATAAGGGCAAGTACCCACACTGCACTATAATTTTTTTTTCAGTATCAAGTAAAACAAAAGCAGATTTTTTTGTTTATTATATTCGATTTATATTTGATCGCGCTAACAAACGACAATGCTAGCAATTTCTTGTGCCAAGATTACCGCTCCGATGGATAAACCTGTAGTCATGAGTAGCGCACCAATCTGATGCCAGCTAGTCCATGATTGGTCAGCTGATCTACCGTAATAATACATAAGTACGCATGCCTGCAGTATACACTGTACAGATATCATTTGAGCTTCGTTCGCGATTCGTTTCGGTGTCGTCGTCGTCGTGTGTATTCACTAAATCAGTATGTCTGGACGCGGCAAAGGTGGGAAAGTTAAGGGAAAGTCAAAGACTCGTTCCAACAGAGCAGGTCTCCAATTCCCCGTGGGAAGAATTCATCGTCTCCTTCGTAAAGGAAACTACGCAGAGCGAGTTGGTGCAGGCGCTCCAGTCTATCTCGCAGCGGTGATGGAGTACTTGGCTGCTGAAGTACTTGAATTGGCCGGAAATGCTGCTCGTGATAACAAAAAAACCAGGATTATCCCTCGTCATCTTCAGTTGGCAATTCGAAACGATGAAGAGCTGAATAAACTTCTTTCTGGAGTTACTATTGCTCAGGGTGGCGTTTTGCCAAACATCCAAGCAGTACTTTTGCCGAAAAAGACTGAGAAAAAAGCGTAAACTTTCTACACAGTTCGAACGAACAACGGCCCTTTTCAGGGCCAACAATTATTTCAACGAAAGAAAACTCATTGCACGAATGCTAACTAGTACACGGATGCGCCGTGAACTAAACTCGGTTAGAATATATATCACTCATTGTCAGAAGTGGTATATGTGTGATACGCCAAAAGGGGTTTAATAAATGAATGTAAAAGGGATTAGAGTTGAACTGTTTATTGAAGACTGGTTTGGTAATGATGAGAGAGAGTGCACGAGTTAATGAGTCGGGAGATGGAGATGAACTGACTGGAGTAGGGATGCTCGTTGGGACCGTCCCGACGAGACTTGGGACTGATAGGCGGGGAGAGAGAGAGAGAAATGCATGGGAAAGAGTTGGTGTAAGGATAGAGCGGATGTGAGGTTTCGGGTGTTGGCGTGAGAAGGAATATTAGGAGTATGGGGCTGTTCCATATGTATTAGGGTAATGCAAGTAAAATCGATATTTTTTTTTATTGACTTTGATAGCTTTTGGTACGTATCAAAAAAGTAACTTTCTCAAAATTTAAGCTTAAAAAATTTTTTTTTGAGGTCACGCAAGTAACTTTAATATTTTTTTTTCGATTTTGACGAACGATCGTGATATAAAAATTCGGTTTTTTCGTTTTGCCTAAAAGAATATCACTTCCTGATGAAGCAGTGGTTTTTCTGAAATTTTGGCTGCAAAAAAAATTTCTTGGAGGTCGCTAAAGTTACTTTTTAATTTTTCTTTTCCGATCGTGGCTGATAATCACGATTTAAAAATTTCGAGTTTTTATTTTGCATAAAAGAATATTAGTATGCGATGAAGCAGTGGTTTTCCTAAAGTATAGCTCTAAAAAAATCTTTTTGGAGGTTTATTTACTTGTCAATTTTTTTTTCGATCGTGGCCGATAATTAGTGGCTTTTTCGATTAACATTGAGAGCTTTTAGTACTGTTTCAAAAAAGTAACTTTTCCAAAATTTGAGCTCGAAAAAGAAATTTTTAGAGGTTGCTCAAGTGACTTTTATATTTTTTTTATTCTATAATAAAAGAAAATTTATATTTTATTATATTCTATAATAAAAAAAAAATACAAGCCTAAATTTTTCCACGATGCAGCTAATTGCAAAAATAGTTGGATTAATCAGCTTCTTAGAGAGTTTTTTGAAAAAAATTGAAAATGTCGAACCTTTCGAAATCAATATTTTTATGCTTCAAGCTGAAGGACGGTATAGAAGATAGATATCATCCAATTTTTTATCCTATTTTCAGAAAGGGGAATAAAAAACCAAAATTCAATAAAGAAGCTTAATTCGGTCCATTTTTCTCTAAGTTACAAGCGTTTGGAAAAAAATCATTGCATTTCGAAGAAAATCGTATCTCGTCAATGGATGGACAAAAAAATATGAAAAAAATCGAAAAAAGTGCTTTCAATAGATACGTCAACAGAAAAGAATTAGAGCAAAATCAAAAAATATAAAATTTAAAAGTGGTTGACTTGGCGTGGAATACCTCATGTAGGGGAGAGCCGGGCAAAGCGGATCACCTCTCCGAAAAAGTCGTTTTTTTTCGTTGAAAAATTGTCAAATTTAATTATTCGACTCAGAAAATGCGATAAAAATAGACTATGCCATAAAATAAACAATTTTTTTTTCGAAAATTGAAAAAAATTCACTCATCCGACTGAGGATGAACGATAGGAAAGTTATATTCATTGGAAATATAGTTGTTCAACATAAATTTTATAATTATACAATTTTATCTGATTCCCAAGTCATATGTAATCAGAATTTTTTAATTAACGGAATTATAATATCCTACTAGAATGAGAGCGGTACTAGCGATCGAGAGGGTGTTTGAAAATGATTCATTATAATTAATAACAATAATTTGTTAATAAATTAAAGTTAATGCTTTAGATGCACCGAGAACGTCTAAAATCAGGGTCGCGTATAATCCTCCTTTTCAAATCGAAATATTTTTTTTATTGTAATAATTTTTTTTCATTCAATAATATTCTTTATTGTCTACTGAATTGACTGATTCGGTTAAAAAAAATTATATTAGCCATGGCATTTTTGATAATGCCGTTTTTTTTCAAATCGTTATAAGTGGCAACCATAATTTGATTGTATAAAGATTTCTCAAACAAGACAAAAAATCTGGTCTTTCTAGATGGCAATTTTTATTAAATGCATTTTTCGCAAAATGGCGGTGTTCGGAATCAAGAAATCGGGATTTTGACTACAATTGTGTTCTTTTTTGCGTATGAAATGAAAACTAAGATGATTGAAAATAAAAGCTTTCCACAAAGATCTCTTTGGTCATACAATTACCAAAATCCTGAGTGCGATTCACTCGAAGTTATGCATATACCAGGTTTCCGAATACGTACTCGAATTTAAAAAATTAAAAATGGCAGCTCTAATCTGTTGGATCAAAAATGCAAAAAAGAAAGTTGCATCCCATTTTTTCGAATGACACACACGAATGGGGTCCATTTTGCGTCAACTTGCAATTCACGCAGATTAAGTATCCACGCGAACGCTGCGTCTTAGTCTCAAACAACTCTTTGTTGATAACCCGGTGCTTATTGGTCCGTTCTTATACAAGTGGGATATTTATAGTTACATTCCATTAATTTATGAATAATCTTTTTAGTGGAAGATGTGATTCTGATTACAAATGTGACTTATGAGTAAGATAGAGTTGGGTAATTCTCAAATTTATGCTACACATCCATGTTTCCAATTAATATAACTTTCCTATCGTTCATTCTCAGTCGAATAAGCGAATTTTTTTCAGTTTCAAAAAAATTGTTCATTTCATTGTATGTTGTGAGTCGAATGATCAAATTTACTATTTTCTAAAAAAAAAAAAAAATCCACTTTTTTGGAGGGATTTTCCGCTTTGCCCGGCCCTTCCCTATAGATCATGTACAAGTTCAATTATATATAGGAATGATGTCGAGCTGCTACCATAGATCTGCATTTGAAGAAAAATATAATTATTTGTTCAATTCAATTTTACATAAAGAAATGAGTCTTATAAAAAAATCGTAACAAGAATCGTGCGATCAGACATAGTGCCTCGTTATTGTTTGATGGCCCTGAAAAGGGCCGTTGGGATGTCAAAAATGGACTTAAGCACGTTCACCTCGAATACGGCGAGCAAGTTGGATGTCTTTCGGCATAATGGTCACTCTCTTAGCGTGAATTGCGCACAAGTTGGTATCTTCGAAAAGACCAACCAAGTAAGCTTCACTTGCCTCTTGGAGAGCCATGACAGCGGAACTTTGAAAACGAAGGTCAGTTTTGAAATCTTGAGCAATCTCACGAACAAGTCGCTGGAAAGGCAACTTGCGGATAAGAAGTTCAGTGCTCTTTTGGTAGCGCCGGATTTCTCGTAGTGCAACAGTTCCAGGTCTGTAACGATGAGGTTTCTTAACTCCGCCAGTAGCTGGTGCACTTTTGCGGGCAGCTTTAGTCGCTAACTGCTTCCGAGGAGCTTTACCACCGGTGGATTTACGAGCGGTTTGCTTAGTTCGTGCCATATTGAATTGGTACAAGAATGAAGTTCAGCCCTCGTTAGAACGTCCTTTTATAGCCTTGCTCAGCATGAGGGCTAGCCTGATTGGCTGATTGACACAAGGAGGGGATAGTGCAAGTAAACCTATATAAGACTTGATTCCCCTGGTCAGCATTGCAGTGTTAGCAGCTTCTTGTCTGACTCACATACATTTATAATAGTACATTATGACCGGACGAGGCAAAGGAGGAAAGGGGCTGGGCAAAGGAGGAGCAAAGCGTCATCGTAAAGTTCTCCGCGATAACATCCAAGGAATTACCAAGCCAGCCATACGTCGACTGGCTCGTCGTGGCGGAGTCAAGCGTATTTCTGGCTTAATTTACGAAGAGACTCGTGGCGTTCTCAAAGTTTTTCTTGAAAACGTAATCCGCGATGCTGTCACTTACACCGAACATGCCAAAAGAAAAACTGTCACGGCAATGGATGTCGTCTACGCACTGAAACGTCAAGGTCGTACTCTCTACGGCTTTGGTGGTTAAATACTGTTCTCGAATAGTTTTTGCACACAATCGGCCCTTGTTAGGGCCAACAAAATTTCCAAACGTGAACATAATGTTTGCATATCAATAAAATAGTCAATTGTTCTCCACAGATAGAAGAAATTAAGATTATAGTCATGAGAGATGGAGACATTAACAGCTACAGACGCGTTCTAATCACTAAATGTTGTGTTTATTATGCAATGGGCGTGGGAAATTAATCAATATTATTCTATGATATCAATACGCTCTATTGTATTCTTTGTCAATCAGAGGATAACTATTTGCCTCATCTTTCAAGTGCGACAGCAAAATAATCTAAACATCTTGATTCTCGTTAACCATTGAAGGTAAGTTCGTTTTCAAAGGAAGTTTGTACTGAGATCACATACCCGAGGGACCGCTTTTCTACTTTCGAAAAATATGAGCATTATTTCTGTAATCCTTATTGAACTACAATATTTTGGAGGATGTGGGTTCACGCGTTTAGATTTTTTTTCTTTTTATTGTAATCAATTATAACTCTATGAGAACTGGTATTTTTTTATGCTGTATCAAAAAATTGTAATTTTCTTTCGTATACATTTTTCATAGAATTTTTTGCAGCTGCTGTTTGTCTAGTGGTACTAATGAATATGACAGCTAAACAATATTTTTGTGAATTTCAAGCAGTTCTGAAGAGTTTTCCAAAATAGTTAAAAAAGTGGTCGAGTCTCTCGAGCGGACTTGAATGTACTTATCTCAAGTCGCTGCCATGACTCCGAATCGCGGATGAGACAGTCTAATGTTTTCGAATAAACTTTGACTTCTTTCACAGAGAGGCAGCCGTGACATTTGATTGGCGGATTATAATAATAGTGTGATAATTATCTCTTATTTGTATTATATTTATGATGACTAGTCTCATCACATCAGTTTTGACATTATATGGTTGAGTGATTGTCCAGATTTTAAGCGTAATTTCATTGGACTACTCTTTATTAGTGACCGAAAGATTTATGGTATTTTCGGATGGTCAAAAACTCGATCCCTGTCTGATTTTTTATTACGTGTCCAACTTTTTCTTACGTGGATGACATTCCGCATGAAAAACAAAAATCATTCGATGGCATTTTGTATTTTTCTGAATGTATTTTCTTCAGGAACAAAAATTTTGCATTTCTTCTATACAGGGCTTCAAACAAAATTTATTTCCGTTTCAAAAAGAGCGTGAGGATTTCGTTGATTGCTTATTGCTGAATTGCAATGCATCATGATCAACGTTGTCACGAGAGGCTTACAAGTATCAAGAGGATGGATCAGTCATCTAGCCTCAACTCTTATTTTCGAAGTTGAAATTCTTCGACACAGTTTGATTGATTACGAAAAAGCTCTGTCAGCCACCGCGGGACGATGGCAGAAATCTGCTAACCGAGCTTCTTTTGTGACCGGTTAAACCGTGTCGAAAAATTTCACTTTCAAAATTTGCAGCTGTCTCTCTCGCACCCACGGTGGTGAGATACCACTGATCCACACTCTTTAACTACTTACCACAGTTCGATTCACTAATCAATACATAAATTCAAAAAGATGCCACTTTAAACCTGATCAATTTTTTAATCCTCCGTAAAAAAAAAATCGTTTTTTTTTTTCAAAGAGCACTACAATAGTTCCAGTATCATGAAATACGACGCTTATCGGAATTTTAGCCATGTAAAAAAATTTAAAGGTGGCTCATCGCGATTTTTTATTTCCCATTTAAATAACGCGGGAAACACATCACATGCGTCTTTCGAATTTCGCAACTCACGAACGTTCAATATACAGTAATTATTCCCAAGACAGTTTTTTGTAGGGAATCGAGCGCTTTATACAAAAGATACCCTGTCGTTTTCTCACAAATCTATTCTTTCGAAAGTTATTGACTGTCAAAGTGCAATTTGTAGTAGATTTTTAAATTTTTCCACTTTTTCCATCGAATCAACCGTTATGGAAATAATAAGTGTTGGTATAAAGCTGCCAATTTTTATTAATTTACTTTTTAATATTCACTGTTAATAGAAGCTCTAAAACACTTTAGATTTTTTTTCCTGATACATTTTTTGAACCATTGAAACACATTTTTCTTTACGCGCAATCGACTTCAAATTTTGTACCCGGGGGTCTCCTGGGTCAATACATAATATCACATACCAATATATTCGAAAGATTTCACCAATGCATCAAAAAAATTGTAATTGAAAATTCCTTGAACTTGGTACATTCCTCAAAATCAATCATTTATCAAGTTTTCATTTATTTTTATCAACATTTTGTTCTACGTTTGTTGGCCCTAAAAATGGCTGATACGGTTGAAATAGGAATAATTACTTCGAGCTTGTATACTTGGTGACAGCTTAGGTGCCTTCGCTTACAGCGTTCTTGGCAAGTTCACCAGGCAACAAGAGCCTTAGGGCAATCTGAATTTCCCGAGACGTGATGGTGAAACGCTTGTTGTAGTGAACAAGTCAAGAAGCTTCGGCAGCGATACGTTCGAAAATATCGTTGACGAAACTGTTCATGATGCTCATTGCTTTGCTAGAGACGCCAGTATCGGGATGAAATTGTTTTAGAACTTTGTAGATGTAGATAGCGTAGCTTTCTTTCCGCTTTCGCTTTCTTTTCTTATCAAGCTTCGTAATGTTTTTTGAGCCTTTCCGATATTCTTGAGAGCTTTACCACTAGCTTTCGGTGGCATGATGATAAACTTTGACACGAACTTAAATTCGGAAGCAAGTTGAGTATAGAACGAAGGTGCCAGTCCCAAGAGTTCATTATAAATCAGCAAACACCCCGACTCATGTACGAATGAGATCCCGAGAGTGGGGATAAAATACCAACCAGCGTGCCAATCAGGGAATACATGCGATTCGTTGGAGCTGACACAAAATATTCACAATTAGTCATAGTAGGGAAATTTTCATTAGGTCGTTACGGATACGGGTTCGCGTTGTTCGAACTAGCGCGCCAATCAGATGCTAGCTAGTCTGTGATTGGCTCGCTAGCCGTATCTCATAAAGCATAAATAAGCATGCTCCAGGTAATCTATAATCATTTGTGCTCCGAGCCTCCAACGTCCAACAGTTTTCTCTTGCGGCGTCAGAACATTCAACTACTAATCCAACATGTCTGGACGCGGCAAAGGTGGTAAAGTAAAGGGCAAGTCAAAGACTCGTTCCAACCGTGCCGGTCTACAGTTCCCTGTCGGTCGAATTCATCGTCTCCTTCGCAAAGGGAACTATGCCGAGCGAGTTGGTGCAGGCGCTCCAGTCTATCTCGCAGCGGTGATGGAGTACTTGGCTGCTGAAGTTCTCGAGTTAGCGGGCAATGCCGCTCGTGACAATAAGAAGACTAGAATCATCCCTCGTCATCTTCAATTAGCTATCCGTAACGATGAAGAGCTGAACAAACTTCTTTCTGGAGTTACCATCGCTCAAGGAGGTGTCCTGCCGAACATTCAGGCAGTACTTTTGCCTAAAAAGACTGAAAAAAAGGCCTAAACCTTTCATTGCAGCTGATATAAACGGCCCTTTTTAGGGCCATTAAATATTTTTACGAAGGACATTCATCACATTACATTACATATTTTACATATTTTTTCTTTTTTGTTCTTTCGATTATGACTGGGTAATTGGAACTCTGTCGCTCAGAGTATTTGAAAGATATTAATTCATTCTTTTTCGTTGCATCAAAACAGTGATTATTTTTTTGACATGTTTTTCGCATACAGTTCGATGCTCATGTTTTTTCCGAAGTCGCTGTCTAATGAAACTGGTATGGAAATTTGGCGATACTCGAGACCTTTCGTGAATATGGCATCAACTATTCATATAATTCCCTAAATAAAAAGTTCATGGGCAATCGAATATCGAATTGCGAGTTCGATTCTTCTCATATTATTCGTGCTGTGATTGGTCGCTGGATGACAGCCAACTTCATGTTTGACTGTCGCCTTAGGAACTAAAAATATTAATATGTCCATAGCAACGAAATAAAAAATTTGTTTACTGGTTAGCAACAAATAAACAAACGTATCCATGACAACTAACAAAATTATCATGTCCCCAGCAACGAAGTATCAAATGTGACAGTTATAATTTAGTATTGAATAATAAAAAATCAATATTTAAGGATGATTGATCATCAGGTCGAATCAAAGATTCTGACCTGAAATTTTTATATGATGTAGATGAACATTTTACGCGGTTATTGTCCAAATTTGGGCTGGATTGACCATCTACTTATTTCGCAATAAAATTGCAAAGTCAAGCATTTTTAGGCACCGAATACACGTCGTCTATGAAAAAAACCAACTGAAAGTGTCGTGAACACGGTTTTTCTCTTCCAAAATCCAAGATTAGTCATTAAAAACCTGGATTTCTGATGAATTAGAGTTTAAGAATTTGGTAAAAAATAGAAAAATCATACCTCATCAGGCTGCTAACGCAGTAATATTAGAAAAAAGTTTCAATTTCCGGTTGAAAATAGCGAGAACCGCGACGTTGGCAAGTTCGGTTGCTCACAATTATAATATGAAGAATATTACAGAGTCGTTAACGACTCTGTAATATTTTAACGACTCTCTAATTTTTTTAATTTCCCCGAAGTATTGCGATACAAAATACTCATGTATCAGTAATTAGGTTTATTGAAATCGATAATACGAATATTCAATATCAGTAAACGTGAATCAGAATAGCTGTGTGAAATGAATTTGGGCTCTTTTTTGACTCCGAAGTAATAGTCGATCATCCTTAATGAATCAATATCAATTAACCCGTTTCGGCCCAGAACACGCCCCTCGAGGTACACCGCTATTTAGTAGCTCATAACTACTGCTACTCTGGACTAAAAAAAAAATTAAAAGCACATAATATTTTAGTTTAAGATGTGCTCTTTCCGATGACACCCACGAAATTTTTCAAAAAAATTTTTAGTTACAAGAAAAAGCGGTTTAAAACAAAAAAAATGATTTTGTCAGACTTTTTTTTTTGTTTGAAATTGAGTTTTCAAAGGTTTCCCAGTTTGGGATGGACCTAGAATTGTACTAACCGGTGGCATAGATGTTTGATTTTCGATAAACCATCGTCAAAATTTTTTTTTTTACACTTGTGTGTTTAAAATGGCGACTGAAATGAAAAATTTTCGTGAAAAAAGTAGTGATTTTTTTTTTCAAATGATGCACTTTTAGAAAAAGTTGTCAAGAATAAAAAGTTCTTAAAATCACTCGAAAAATGCACGAGTATTTTTTGCAAAATATCTTGAGCGATTTTTAAAATTTTGCAAATGATCAATTTTTGCAAAATCGAAAAAATTTTTTTGAAAATTTTGACAAAATTTAGGTGCATTCTTTAACAGATTTTGAGTACTTTTTATACTATTTTCCCCAGAAATGCATTGTTTTTGTGAAAAAAAATTCCAAATGTTTTACACGAGGCGATTCTACATGGATATTTGGAATTTTTTTCCTCAAAAACAACGGACT
The DNA here is from genome assembly GCA_037893425.1 of Campoplex nolae. Lineage (NCBI taxonomy): Eukaryota > Metazoa > Arthropoda > Insecta > Hymenoptera > Ichneumonidae > Campoplex > Campoplex nolae. The sequence continues at coordinate 58,727 of JBBLXU010002824.1, forward strand.
TCTGGGAAAAATAGTTAAGTATAAAAAGTTCTCAAAATCTGTCAAAGAATACACCTAAATTTTTCCAAAATTTCAAAAAAAAATTTTCGATTTTGAAAAAATTGACTATTTGCAAAATTAAAAAAATCGCTCAAAACATTTTGCAAATAATACTCGTGCATTTTTCGAGTGATTTTAAGAACTTTTTATTCTTGACAACTTTTTCTAAAAGTGTATCATTTGAAAAAAAAAATCATTAGTTTTTTCACGAAAATTTTTCACTTCAGTCGCCATTTTAAATACACTGGTGTAAAAATTTTTTTTTTTGACCATGTATTATTGAAATTCAAACATTTATGCTACCGGTTAGTTCAGATCCAGGTCCATCCCAAACCGGGAAACCTGTGAAAACTCAATTTAAAAAAAAAAGTCTGAAAAAATCATGTTTTTTTTTGTTTTAAACCGCATTTTCTTGTAATTAAGAATTTTTTGAGAAATTTCGTGGGTATCATCGAAAAGAGCACATCTTAAACTAAAAGATTATGTGCTTTCAATTTTTTTAAAATACAGAGTAGCAGTAGTTATAAGACACTAAATAGCGGTGTAATTCGAGGGGCTTCCTGTGCCGAAACGGATTAATAGAAAATAATCAATATTGAATGATAAAAAAATCGAATAGTCATTTTACTTTTCTTATGTATATCCAAATATGTGTTTACTACATCTTCCCGTTATATTCGAACTTGTGATTATTCGGTTAATCAAAGGCAAGTTCATCTTGTATAGAAAGTCTCGTCATTGACGAACAAGTTCTTGATGCGGTGAGCATTTATCGCGGAAAGTTATTGAGTGACAGTTGTATCACAACTACGCGTGTCACGCTTTTGACACGCTGGCATGTCAAAAATTTTATTCATCACTCTTGAAAACTAACATGTCCTTTGTTGATGATATCTTCCTTGATCAATTGTAATTCAATTAAAATTCATAAATATCGTTTTCTTGAGACATTAAATAATGATTCATTTAATCGAATTGAGTTTTATTTTGTGATGTTGGAAGAATCACTTTATGGTTTTGTGTCATGTCGCACTAAATCGTACGAGCAGTGTGCAATTGAAACGTTAATTTCGATTGGCCTTCGGCGGGCTCATTCGATCGAAATTATATTTCGTGCCTCGTTCTCGAGATTACAGTGTAGTTACCCCCCGAGTCCGCTAGATGTCACAACGTTCAGAGTTTTGAAATGCAGAGGGCGCTCGTCTCATAGCGCGTCCCTCTTGCTTCATGTTCTTTCGTTGTGCGCTAGAAGCAACATCGTGAGGAGAGTAAATTCAGAAAAATTAGTGAAAGATATGGTGAAGAAGTGAAAATAAGTAAAAATGTCAAAAAGAAAACACAAAGAGGAGATTGAGGAAATGAGCAAAAGATTGAAGCTATTACAAAAATCATTGGAGACTTTACAAGGATCGAACGAAGCGAGAATCGAGCGAGGAGAGTACGTCGGAAAGATGGCGACGAAGAAGATGGCCGACAGATCGACTTGGACGGTAAAGAATAAAACATAAGTTAACGAATAGACAGATAGACGGACACAAAAAAAAGGCACGATGAGTTTGCACGGGAGGCAAAACAGATCGTAGCATTATCCTGATGAGCTTATATGAAAGATAAGACAAATCAGAGATTCAGCTGATGAGCAGGCACGAGAGACATATCACACTATGAAAAATCGAAAAAACTTTAAAAAAGTAAAAAAAGAACGCCAAGTATTAAAAGACCGCGACCTTAGTCATGAAATGAACATTCTATATTGTTTCTATTATAACATTAAAATTTATCTCCAAATTTACCTAAAAAAGAAATCAAATCATTTTAATTAATATAGCCAAGAATAATGCTTCCAGAAAAATTCTGTGGATTTAAAGCGAATGTTATTCCTATTTTATGCTAGCTGAGCACTAAGAAAGTACAAGACAATTTTTCAGGGAATAAAACAAAAAACAAATACATGGAAAGCGCAAATACGCGTACAAATGCACGCATTTTATCTACGCGTATTTTGCTGCACAAATTCACTGAAAATATTACACATAAACTTGGCGTGCATGGTTTTCAAATATTACCTTGGGAAGACAAAGTTAATGAAATATGCTATCCAGATCGAAATTGAACTATTTCTTCTATCGATTGTGAAAGAAGTCCGATCCCTAGATAGAACGTAAGAGGCCCAATTGATGATTTAATGGACGAAATAAATGACTAGCATATAGGGAAAAAATGAAAAAAAAAGACGAACCGATAATCAATTGAGACGAACTGAAAAGATGGGTGAATAGGTGATAGTAGTTGAACAGTACATATCGATGAACGGATCAGATGATAGAATTAATGAAACGATAAATCGATGGGATGAATGAAGAATGAAATTATATAATTAAAACGAATGGAGAAAAGATGTCCACATGGAACTTGAATCGTTTATGTGTCTTGATTGTGATCCTTTTCATCCGTTCGACCGTCTGCTCATTTTTTGATTATACGAACGGACGATTAGATGAGCTACATGAATAGATGGTTAATATGAACGAATAAATAAACAGACGAGTAAATAAAAATTCATGGGTAGACACATTCGAATTCTTTCAATGTACAGTTCCTTCGACCAGTTAATATTTGAAAACCATGCACGCCAAGTTTATGTGTAATATTTTCAGTGAATTTGTGCAGCAAAATACGCGTAGATAAAATGCGTGCATTCGTACGCGTATTTGCGCTTTCCATGTATTTGTTTTTTGTTTTATTCCCTGAAAAATTGTCATGTACTTTCTTAGTGCTCAGCTAGCATAAAATAGGAATAACATTCGTTTTAAATCCACAGAATTTTTCTGGAAGCATTATTCTTGGCTATATTAATTAAAATGATTTGATTTCTTTTTGAGGTAAATTTGGAGATAAATTTTATCGTTATAATAGAAAAAATATAGAATGTTTATTTCATGACTAAGGTCGCGGTCTTTTAATACTTGGCGTTTTTTTTTTACTTTTTTAAAGTTTTTTCGATTGATTTCACTTCTTTTCGAAAAATGGTGATAATTACCAACTTTGCTATAATGATAATAAAATCCTAGATAGAGACAACTATTTTTTGGATTCTTCTACTAAACTGAGTAAATTTTTTCAAATGACAACAAAAATTACAGTTTTAAACAGTTATTTTCTTCCATTATCGTCAGACAAAAACTTTGAAGTCGGTTTTGTAGGAAGTAAATGAACTAGTTACATGAAATGGAAAAAGCATGATAGTTATAAAGTAAAACACTTTTCTGCAAAGAAATATAGCAGAAAAAAGTGACAGCCAATGGTGAAAACTGAAGAGCAAACACAAACATTTTGGAATAACAATAATTGCACTGAAATTTACACTTGAATTAATAAAATCGAAATCGAATTCATTTTAATTTAAAACAATTTGTATTCATTAGTATTGAGCGAGCAGATTACACGGTGACGGTACAACGTATTCAGCATGAATAGATGCTTCTGAAAAATTAAAAGTTTCTTATCTTGATATTTTGCCTCAAACCCTATGGTTCTCGAGTTAAGCCACTCTTCCAGTTTTCGTCCAGAAACTATTTTTTAAAAAATCTTGCACAAAATTTTTGAAAAAACTCCAGTCCATCCAATGTGACCTTATGCAACCTCTTCCCTCAAATCAAAGCAAAACCCCGTAGTTTTCTTGCTACGCAACATTGTGTGAGAATGGTCGTTATTTACACAAAAGTGGCATATTTTTCTGAAAAAAATTACATGAAACTTCAAAGCAATGAAAAACAACTTCCACAAGTGATGCGTCTAATTTCAAACAGCGAAAAAAAGGGGAAGCGTTCAAAAAAAAATGAAAAAGATATTGAAAAAACCCAAAATAAAGCTCAATATACCTCTTTTAAACCCACTTCCGCGAAATTGGAATATCTGCCTATTTGACACAGCAATTGAACTTTTAGCGCATTTCGAAATTACAATTGGTTTTTTCACACTTTCGGCCGGCAGTGTAGGGGACTATGGGGCAAAACGGACATGTTAACGATTTAAGCCAATTTAATCGATAAGCATATGGTCTTTCAACTATATTTGAGTCCCAAAATTGATTTCCAGTCGTTGTTTCTCGAATTTCGAAAAAAAAAAATTTTGGGGCAAAATGGACATTGCCTTTCGGAGGTATAAAAAATGAAAAAAAATTTTTTTTTTTTCGAAATTGAGACGTTTTTTGAAGCGACTTTTTCCGAATGGAATGCCAACTCGGTAATATAAGGAAAGAAACGCGACCACTTGGAACCCCATTCCTCGGCATGTAAGAAAGAAAAATGAGCCAAATCTTGAAATCGCATTTAGGCCATGTTTTTGGGTCATGCAAAAAATGAACTTTGGGTCCACCGTGTTGGGGTATAATTGATGTTTGAACTGTATTGGAGTCCCATAATCGATTTCCGGTCCTAGTTTCCCGGATTTTGGAAAAAAAAATTTTTGAGGCAAAACGGACACAGCCTCAGAGATAATAAAAATTAAAAAATTATGAATATGTAGATTTTATTTGCTGCAATAAAAAAAAACCTTTTTTTCTTATGTTCTTACCGTGATTATAAATTTGGTTTTCAAATAAGTCACAAAATAGAATGAATAGTGAGCAAAACGTAGTTTGGGATCGGCGTCAAAATTTTATGAAATTTATAAAATTTTGGATTCGACGTGTGTTTATTTTGCTCTAAAACTTGAATTTATTGTGCATTTCACCCTAGAATTCAACAATTTAAGATATTTTAGAGTCAGAACATGGTTTGGATCCGAAAATAAAATTTATAAAATTTACATTTACATGTGTCCGTTTTGCCTCCCGTGTGTCCATTTTGCCTCAAAATTCACTAATTCAGTCTGTTCTCGAGTAAAAATGTATTTTAGGCTTGAAAAAAAAATTTATGAATTTTACGATATTTCAGATTTTGAAATGTCCGTTTTGCCCCATATGTCCGTTTTGCCTCATACTCCCCTACATAAATTTAATAAAATAATAATTTAAGGAATTTGGTTTCAAGTGAGAAAATATTTTTTTTTTTCGACAATACAAGATTGAAGAAAAGAAATGTCACTCCATTAAAGCCTTGAATCTTCATAAATATCGAGTTAAAAAATTGTCCAAACGCTAAAAGAGTAACTTTTCAAAAATTTTACAAGTTTCTACCAACATCAGATTAATTCAAACTAAGTTCAGATTGGGAAAAATATAGTAAAAAAATATTTTTTACGATTTTTCCTGAAATAAGAAAAAAAGTACTTAAAAATCGTTTGAGCAACCTCTACATTTTTTGCAATCCTAAATTTTGGGCGAGTCATTTTTTCCTCTTCGGTCCACGATTTTTTTTTTCCAAGCATCATGGAGAGAATAAAAGAAAATATATACACTACCGTCGGAAAGTTTCCGGACAAAAGTCGGAAAAAGTTGCCACACTCTTTTTCATTATATTCCGTCGATAACGTAGATAAATTAATTTAATAAACGGCATTTTGAAGGGGAGAAATCCCATTTCATTTTGCTTTTTTTGAAAAATTTTTGCGATTTTTTTTACGACTAGGACGTCATTTTGAAAACGACCATTTTTCGTCTTTTTTTTCCTTTTTAAAGAGCAACCGCGTTTTCAGTAGAAATTTTTTTTTCAATTTCTTCTACCGGATCTTGAAAAGGCAAAACTTAAGCTTCAATTTCGTTTTTTATAAAATTCGTTACGATTTTTTTTGAAAAAGTTATCATGTTTTTGGCGAAAAAAGACGGAATTCAGAAATTCCTGCGTAACACGAAAACTATCACATTTAGAAAAAAATCTTAGAGGAGTGAAAAGTTGCCTCTGAGATTGTTCTAGTCACTCGATTTTTTTCAGATTTTTTTTCCGAAATTTTTTTTTTTTCATTGATTTTAGTCGAACTCCAGGTCTATCAATTTCCGTAATTTAAAAACTATGGGTTTTTTCACCAAAAGTCCAAGGGACAAAAAAGTTTTATTTCTTCATTTTAAACGTTTTGGAATTTTTTCAGATTTTTTTCGAATTTTTTTATCCGACGATATTGACGATGGTGATGAACATCATCGGAGAAAAAAAATCTGAAAAAATTCCAAAACGTTCAAAATGAAGAAATAAAACTTTTTTGACCTTGACTTTTGGTGAAAAAACCCATAGTTTTTAAATTACGGAAATTGATAGACCTGGAGTTCGACTAAAATCAATGAAAAAAAAAAAATTTCGTGAAAAAAATCTGAAAAAAATCGAGTGACTAGAACAATCTCAGAGGCAACTTTTCACTCCTCTAAGATTTTTTTCTAAATGTGATAGTTTTCGTGTTACGCAGGAATTACTGAATTCCGTCTTTTTTCGCCAAAAACATGATAACTTTTTCAAAAAAAATCGTAACGGATTTTATAAAAAACGAAATTGAAGCTTGAGTTTTGCCTTTTCAAGATCCGGTCGAAGAAATTTAAAAAAAAAAAATTTCTACTGAAAACGCGGTTGCTCTGTAAAAAGGAAAAAAAAGACGAAAAATGGTCGTTTTCAAAATGACGTCCTAGTCGTAAAAAAAATCGCAAAAATTTTTCAAAAAAAGCAAAATGAAATGAGATTTCTCCCCTTCAAAATGCCGTTTATTAAATTAATTTATCTACGTTATCGACGGAATAACATGAAAAAGAGTGTGGCAACTTTTTCCGACTTTTGTCCGGAAACTTTCCGACGGTAGTGTATATTTACATATATTATATAAATAAATTTTATGTATACGTTACGAAAAAACAGAATCAAAGCCCGCGAATAAAGCACGCGTAGAAGATACCGGTATTGCGGGTATCGTCTACGCGTGCTTTATTCGCGCGCTTTGATATATATATCAAGAAGCGAGAACGCGCCATGCCGAGAGCGAGGTAACGCGCAGCCGCGTGCTGTCTCTCTCACTCAGCGGCGCCTGAGAAGTGGGGGTAGCCTCGTTTAGCGGAGACTAGGTGACGCGAAGCAGAGAAATGTAGATTATTATCAAAAGGACGTATGTCCCCCCATTCAAGCTTGACTGACGCCTGTCTGCTCCCGAAAAAGCAGAGTATCCCGAAATGTTCGATTTTATTTCGCTAAATCATCATATCCCAAGATTGGCTGGACGGATTTGCATGCAGCAAAGACCAATAGAAAAAAAAAAATCGAAAAAAAATCGTCACTAAAATTCAAATTTTTTGACCAAACGGTTCGTCCGTCAGAACGGTTTGAAAACGCCATGACGTCATAAAACCGGCATATTCGAGTATATAAGAGTGCGGTAGGCCTCGCGCTGGCTTTTTCTTTTCAGTTTATTTAAACTTTTCTTTTATTTTTCTTTCAATACTTGGCGTCGAGCCGCTACCGCGTCTCTTGATAGCTAAGCTCGCACGAGAGGCGAAGATACCTCCGTGAAGTTGGCCCCCCAAAGTTATTATTTTTAAATTTAATTAATGCAAATGGTTTGAGAATCGTTTGAGAGGATTTGAGAGTAAAGAAAGATTGTTTGAGAGTTAATAGTTTTTCCGGAAAATTGATTTTAATTTTGGATGTGAAGTTGGCCCCCCCATTTCGTATCTCCTCGAAAAATTGACGTAGAGGTTAAATTTTTTTTTAATCGTTTGAGAATTGTTTGAGAGGATTTGAGAGTTCAAAAAAACTGTTGGAGAGTTAATATTGCAATTGATATTACTTAATTATTGAGTGAGTCATTTCCCCATAATTTCCCCTAGTTTCACAGGACTTCCGACCTGCGCAATGCAAATGCGCGGCCGACATGCGCAGACTATATGCGCAGTGTATCTGACTCAACGACAACAATCCTAACCTGGTAAAAAAACAAAATGACAAGAAAAAGAGCAAAGCGAACGAAGAGGAGATTCCGGCAGTGCCGGAAATGCCCTAACCTTTGGAAAAGAAAAAAACAGTTCGTTAACGCCCAAAGGCAAAGACTGGATCCAAACTGTCCTATTGAAAAGGTACATTTACAAGCTTCGCAGATTCCGACGACCGACGTGACAAAATTTCTGGAAAAAAAAACTCATAGCAGCGATTTCCACTTCCAGGTAGACACAAGTGCGACTGCGAGGCAAAGACGCACTCCCTCGTCAACAATTCCACCAGCTGCGGCCGCATCGTTTGCGCTCAGGAACGCCCCGGCCTGGGCTTGTTCTGCGGCACTTTGGTTTGGACTCCGAACCAACAACAAATCCTCTCGGGCAAGGCAAAACGGTCCAGCACATAAAACACAGGGAGATTTCCACTTTGCACCAGCTGCGGCCGCATCGTTTGCGCTCAGGAACGCCCCGGCCAAATTAAACTTGTTCCCAAGTTTAATTTGTAAAAACTCTAAAAACCAAAAAGATGCACGAGAATCGTGCACTTGTATTGTCTAGCTTTCGAAAACTCTATCATCGCCATATGCTATGTTGGAATCTATTCCGATATAAAACGATACTCGTGCGGCTTGGTTGCTTGTTTGCGAACAGCCTGGTCGAATGACATCAGATTCCAACGTGGATTCATCTATAAATCAAAAGTTGCATATCGGAATCGATTTCAACATAGTATATGGCGATGATAGAGTTTGTGAGAATCGAGTGATTCACTCATATTTCGCGGGTCGTATCGACCGCGTGATCGATCCTTCGATTCCTCCAAGACCGAGTCGAGTTCCCCCACCATTATTAGAACTCACCGAACAAATTTCGATCCGTGTCAAAAATCATCGCCCTCTTTCTCTCCGGGACGATCATCGGCTTCACATCGCCACTTCGAGATCTCACAGCCTCAAATCTTTGCCCAAGGAATGCTACAATCTAGGGTGTGGCCAGCCCTACATATCCCAGCATAACCTCGTGGGCGAAAATACTATCGCTTCTTCATCGTGGACGATTCGGAGTCTCGGGGAGAAAAGAGCCATCGTGGACGACTCCGTTTTACCAAACTTGAGATAAGTCGACTTATTCAAATTTTCGATATTGTGAATCATACGATTAAATTATTATTATTATTGACGAGCGTACGGTGTGGATGGATGAGTGAGAGTGTGTGTGTGTGTGACGTATGCTTAAAATTTATGGTATATTATATAGTGCGAATCGTTAATGGATATAGAATTGACAAACATAGGTAAAATATAAATGCATCCATATCTTCCTGATTTAAAGATCTGTTTCTCCCGTATCGCCGTAAACTTTAAATGTAAAAGAAAAACAAAACGGTGAATAAATTCTAATGTTATAAGTTTTCGAAAGCTAGACAATACAAGTGCACGATTCTCGTGCGCCTTTTTGGTTTTTAGAGTTTTAGAGTACAAGTTTAGCGCAAACGATGCGGCCGCAGCTGGTGCAATGTGGAAATCTCCCTGTGTTTTATGTGCTGGGCTGTTTTGCCTTGCCCGAGAGGACTTGTTGTTGGTTCGGAGTCCAAACCAAAGTGCCGCAGAACGAGCCCAGGCCGGGGCGTTTCTGAGCGCAAACGATGCGGCCGCAGCTGGTGGAATTGTTGACGAGGGAGTGCGTCTTTGCCTCGCAGTCGCACTTGTGTCTACCTGGAAGTGGAAATCACCGCTATGAGTTTTTTTCCAGAAATTTTGTCACGTCGGTCGTCGGAATCTGCGAAGCTTGTAAACGTACCTTTCAATATTAGGACAGTTTGGATCCAGTCTTTGCCTTTGAGCGTTAACGAACTGTTTTTTCTTTTCCAAAGGTTAGGGCATTTCCGGCACTGCCGGAATCTCCTCTTCGTTCGCTTTGCTCTTTTTCTTGTCATTTTGTTTTTTTACCAGGTTAGGATTGTTGTCGTTGAGTCAGATACACTGCGCATATAGTCTGCGCATGTCGGCCGCGCATTTGCATTGCGCAGGTCGGAAGTCCTGTGAAACAAGGGAAATTATAGGGAAATGACTCACTCAATAATTAAGTAATATCAATTGCAATATTAACTCTCCAACAGTTTTTTTGAACTCTCAAATCCTCTCAAACGATTCTCAAACGATTAAAAAAAAAATTTAACCTCTACGTCAATTTTTCGAGGAGATACGAAATGGGGGGGCCAACTTCACATCCAAAATTAAAATCAATTTTCCGGAAAAACTATTAACTTTCAAACAATTTTTCTTTACTCTCAAATCCTCTCAAACGATTCTCAAACGATTTGCATTAATTAAATTTAAAAATAATAACTTTGGGGGGCCAACTTCACGGAGGTGGCGAAGATGGCTAGTTTCCGAGCTTGACAACAAAAAGATGGCGGCCACATACCGATATAATGAGCAAGCAAAGAATTGACCGAGCTGAAAAAAAGAAAAAGAAGCTTTAGGAATAGGTATAGTACAAGTGTATGTCAGGTTAGATGGTTATATATATATTAGGGTGGTCCTTATTTGGGGTGTTTTTGAATTTTACCCCATGTACCCCCTAGAACAGTTGGAAATAAATTAAAAAAATGTGTGCCAAAGGATTTTCAATTATTTTAATAATAACACGTGCCCCTTGGTCTGCCATTTTCCCCATTTAAATAACACAGGTTTTTGAGGTACTCGTACTTTTTTCTTCTTCCCCTGTATACTGATGGTTTTAAAAATATTTCATGCTTTCAAGTTTATTGAATACGGATACAAGAAAACATACAAACGGTTGGAAGTCATGAACTAATTATTATTAAGTTTTAATCTATACGTAAATGAAAATAATGTATCCGTTTTTTTCATAAAATCGCGTTTGGAGTAATTCATAATCTAGCATATTATTCGAGCAATTCTTTCTTGAAATGTATTTTTTGTCAATGATTTTTAAGACGTTTTGATGTGAAGCGAGTTTTAAGTTTTGACTAAAAAAAATTTCAAAAAAGAAAAAATTCTGACAAAATTTCCATGGATTGAAAACTTGAAAAAAAGTTACCCAAATTATACTTTGGCCCAAACACTGAGGTTTTTGGGTTGATCATTTATCAGTCATTTATCATTTATCATTTATCAGAGTTTCGACTGGAAAAGAGAAAAAAAAATCGGACTAAAATTCTTATAAAATTCTAGTTGATTCACGATGATCTGAAAAACCTGTGTTATTTAAATAGGGAAAATGGGGAAAAACCATAAACCACTCCCAACCAAAAGTATGTTACGAGCCGCACTAAAAGTTTGATGGCTCTTCGAAAAATGGAGATATCCTAATTTAGCAAACGGCGTTTTGAAGGGGACAAATTTACCTCCATATCTCTTTTTCTAAATATTTTTTATGATTTTTTTTTGGATCCGGTACGCAGCTTTAAAAAAGGTTTTTCCCGGTTATATTTTTGGCAATGTAAAATTAGACCTATGGCTTCTGGAATTTTTTCTGCTATTTTTTAAATTACAATCATAAGAGGGGCAGCAACAGCTTCAATTTCGTTTTTAAAAAGGTTTCCTATGAATTGTTCCTACAGACTTAGTCTATTTTAGCTTGTAAAAGACGTTTTTCGAAAATGCGCTCAACTCAAAAACTTCAAGACGTGAAGGAAATTGTCAAACGGGAAAAAACTTGCATAAGATCATCGTGAATTGACTAGAATTTTACAAGAATCTTAGTCCGATTTTTTTTCCTCTTTTTCAGTCGAAACTCTGATAAATGATAAATGATGAATGAAAAATGATAAATGACTGATAAATGATCAACTCAAAAACCTCAGTGTTTGGGCCAAAGTATAAAGAGAAGAAATAATAAATGAAAAATGATAAATGACTGATAAATGATCAACCCGAAAACCTCAGTGTTTGGGCCAAAGTATAATTTTGGTAACTTTTTTTTAAGTTTTCAATCCATGGAAATTTTGTCAGAATTTTTTCTTTTTTGAAATTTTGCTTAGTCAAAACTTAAAACTTGCTGCACATCAAAACGTCTTGAAAATCATTTACAAAAAAATACATTTCAAGAAAGAATTGCTCGAATAATATGCTAGATTATGAATTACTCCAAACGCGATTTTATGAAAAAAACGGATACATTATATTCATTTACGTTTACATTAAAACTTGATAAAAACGCGGTCGCTCTGTAAAAAGGAAAAAAAAAAAGACCAAAAATGGTCGTTTTCAAAATGACGTCTTAGTGGTAAAAAAAATCGCAAAATTTTTTTAAAAAAAGCAAAATGAAATGGGATTTCTCCCCTTTAAAATGCCGTTCATTAAATTAATTTATCTACGTTATCGACGGAATAACATGAAAAAGAGTGTGGCAACTTTTTCCGACTTTTGTCCGGAAACTTTCCGACGGTAGTGTATATGAGGTATTCCACGTCAAACCGGCGGACTTTTTCCCTGCCCCTCGCCGATTTGGTTAATTATTTTTTATATGATTATACGAAGTCTAAAAGACACCCTGGAATTTTTTCAGATTTTTCTGAAGAGTCATTTTCGAAAAAAAAAACATCCAAAAAAGTCCAAAAAAAAGCCCCATTTTAAAAATCTGAAAAAATTCCTAAAAATCGCTGATTATATGCCAAACACTTTAAGCTACCGCCCGTAGTGGAAGTACGATTTTTTCTGGGTGTTAATCGGCTAATAACGTTGAAAAAATTCAAAAAATGCCGAAAAACACGTACTCTGACCCAATAGTTGAATATTTTCGTACCCAAAAATTTTTTTTGGCTTAAAAAAAATTTTATCAATTTTTTGAGCCAAAAATTTTTTTTGTCTTAAAAAAATTTTTTTTTGGCTTAAAAAAAAATTTTTGAATTTTTTAAGCCAAAAATTTTTTTTGGCTTAAAGAAAATTTTTGGGTACGAAAATATTCAACTATTGGGTCAGAGTACGTGTTTTTCGGCATTTTTTGAATTTTTTCAACGTTATTAGCCGATTAACACCCAGAAAAAATCGTACTTCCACTACGGGCGGTAGCTTAAAGTGTTTGGCATATAATCAGCGATTTTTAGGAATTTTTTCAGATTTTTAAAATGGGGCTTTTTTTGGACTTTTTTGGATGTTTTTTTTTTTTTCGAAAATGACTCTTCAGAAAAATCTGAAAAAATTCCAGGGTGTCTTTTAGACTTCATATAATCATATAAAAAATAATTAACCAAATCGGCGAGGGGCAGGGAAAAAGTCCGCCGGTTTGACGTGGAATACCTCATATATAAATAATAAAAATATATATGTATTAGACTGATGCAAAACAAAAAATTCTGTTTACCGGCTCTTACCCTTGTTTTCTTTAGGTATTGGTAAAAGAAAAATTCTGTTAAAAAATGAGCTCGATTGCTCAATTTTTAGAGGTGATTATCTCGACTTTTATACATTTTAAATGCATTTTTCGATTTTCTACGCAATTTTCCATATACTGATGAATGATATTTATTATATTAACATGAAATTATCGACGGCATTATTCTGGAACATCATTCGACCACACATCACGCACTAAAATTGTTATCCGATCGATTGCACCCAAATTATTAAATACAAAAGTATGGAATCACTGAACAAAAATTCGATCCGCACTAAAAGTTTGATATCTCTTTGAAAAATGAAGACATTTCGATTCGGGAAAAAGCGTTCTGAAGAGGACAAACCTACATTCATATCCCTATTTCCAAATGTTTTTACGGTTATTTTTCGATGTGGTACGCACTTTTGAAAATGGTTGTTGTCCGATTTTTTCTGGCTGCGTAAAATTGGAGCATGGCCCGGCTTGTGGACATTTTTTCCTCTAATTTTTTACATTGACCTTGAAAAAGGTTCAAGGTCGTAAAAAATTGGCGGAAAAAAATGTCCATTTCTCCGCCAATTTTTTTTATCCACAAGCTATGGGTCCAATTTAGACAATAGCTTCAATTCCGTTTTGCAAAAAGTTTCATGCGATCTTTGTTCACAGAATGGCCTGAAAACGAATATTTTCAGAAAATACGGCTGTACTCAAAAACTTGAAGACTTGAATGAAATTATCAGGAGATTTCTTTTTTCAAATATGTCATTTCGAAGTCAGGAGATTTTTTGTTTATCTAAAACAATTTCTACCAAGCTATACGATTTCATCAGTCAGGAGTTTTTTTTTCCAAATTGTTTGTACCATTATCTTTTTTTTTGCAAATTGGCAAGACTTGTGATAAAACGACGAGCAAAAAAATACCTCGTCAATTTGGGGAATAAAAAAATTATGGTAAAAAAACAGAAAACGATTTCAGTTTATTCAAAGTTCATACATGCTACTACTTCTTCTCTCGCTACTTCATTCGAAACTCGATACTTCTAGAGATACATCTTTTGATTGTTTTGTCCATTTTCCAAGTTCTTACGAAAAAAACATTTGGACAAAATATTTTGGAAAAATTCCCCCGGATCTCATGAATCTTTTAAGTTTTCAATCCCTTAGCTTGGGCCATAGTGTCAAGAACGACACTTTGGCCCAAGCTCCGTGGTTTTCGAGTTAAGCCATTCCAGTTCATCGTTTCTGAAAAAAAAAACAAATCGATCCAGAACGATCTTATGCAACTTTTTTTCGTCCTGACAATTTTATTCAAATCTCAAAGTTTTTGATTTAAGCTGCATTCTTCAAAAGTGGTATTTCTCAAGCGAAAATAAAATAACCCTGTAAAAAAGATTGCATAAAACTTTTTTAAAAACGAAATGAAAGGTATAGCTTCCTCTTTCAAGGTAGTTATGAAAGGAATTTGCGGTAAAAATATCCACAAGCCGGACCATGGGTCCAATTTTACGCAGCCCAAAAAAGGCGGAAAACAGCCGTTTTTGAAAGTGCGTACCACATCGAAAAATAATCGTAAAAAAATTTAGAAATAGACATATGAATGTAGGTTTGTTCTCTTCAAAACGCCGTGTGCTGAATCGAAATGTCTTAATTTTTCAAAGAGATATCAAACTTTTAGTGCGGATCGAATTTTTTTTCAGTGATTCCATACTTTTGTATTTAATAATTTGAGTGCAATCGTTCAGATAACAATTTTAGTGCGTGATGTGTGGTCGAATGATGTTCCAGAATAATGCCTTCTATAATTTCATGTTAATATAATAAATATCATTCATTAATATATGGAAAATTGCGTAGAAAATCGAAAAATGCATTTAAAATGTACAAAAGTCGAGATAGTCACCTCTAAAAATTGAGCAATCGAGCTCATTTTTCAACAGAAATTTTCTTTTACCAATGCCTAAAGAAAACAAGGGTAAGAGCCGGTGAAAAAAATTTTTTTTTTGCATCAGTCTGATATATATATATATACACTGCCGACCAAAAGTATGGAATCACCAGACAACAATTACAGCCGCACTAAAAGTTCGATAGCTTTGTGGAAAATCAAGATATTTGAATTTAACAAGCGGCATTTTGAAGAGGACAAATTTACCTTCAAATCCTTTTTTTTTTAAGTTTTCTACGATTCTTTTTGGTTTTGGTGCGCTATTTTGAAAGTGACTCTTTTCCGGTGTTTTCTGTTCGTTGAAAACTGGACGGAAAAAAATTTCCACGAGTCGTGTGAAATTTTTCCAAAAAAC
>JBBLXU010002839.1:5000-132402 GCA_037893425.1 Campoplex nolae
TGTCAATGGTTTTCTTGATTTTCCTTTGATTGGACACCTCATAAGCGTAACACTTGTCATAATTCAGTTTGACTGTTTTTCCTGAAATCAAATCGACCATTTAACCACTGTTGAAATATTTTCAATTTTGAGGATCATCAGTTGGTTGTACAGTAGTGCGCCAAAATTCCGGACGTCTTTGCTTTGCATATGGTATAATTTCAAATATCTGGTTCAAAGGATCGTTTTCTCCGTCCAGACAAATCGCGAGTATTATTCGAAGTACTCGGCTCAGTTTCCGGAGACGCCTCATCATTTTTTCCAATAATGTTTAATTCTTCTTCTGTTGGGATACTTTGATAAATTATACCAACAGTATCATGTAAGGTATTTTTACCTGAGCTTGTCTTTACAAATCTGTCAAAATTATCCCACGCTACTCCAGATGATAATGCTGACGTTGATTGAATACCGGAAGGGCATAAACGATTATAGGAAGTGGAAGAATATGCTGCAGACGTTTCTTATTCCAGTATGCTACAATAACTAATGCAGTAACCTTGTCTGCTCAATATATCCATTACTTTCCTACTTTCCGTAAGATTTTTCATAGCAATGCCCAATGAAACATGCTTGCGTGGTTTTATATTACCCTTGTAATGCTATAAATTGAGTCCTGTGAGTAGCACGAAGACAATCTTTCAACTTGATTGCTTAATTTTTCGCAATATATTCAACCATTTTGGAATATCGCATTGTCCCCTATCTAATACTTCGCTGTCTATGAAATCTGGCAAGGCGTCTTTCTTTATTTTCAGCGCGTGCTTTCGATATTCCATTGCAAAATCTTGAGCCTCTTGTTCGAATAATATGTTTTCAATTTCTTCGTCCTCAACTGTTTCGATATCAATTTTCGCAGACATAACAAACGATTTTTGTGATATTTTGACGATTGAAATTTTATTCCTCAGCATCATTTCGATGTAATCTTGAAGACCATTACTGCTGGGTATGTTGGCGTCCAGATCTACATTTTCATATAATTCCGTTAGAAAATCAGAAAAACACTGCTTCAAGTGCGAAATTGATAAAACGCGTTGATTCTCAATTATTTCGCGTTGAATGTAGCCAATCAATTTCTCCCTTGCAGTTTTGTGACAATCTCTTTTGGAGGCCCAATCTGTATTGGGTGGGTGATGTATCTTATTTTGATATTTCGAAAAATATTCAGTTATTATTACAGCACAAGCGAGTGCTGTCATTAGAATTCAACCCCTCCTGAATTCTGAGTAATAAGGCTATGTCCCTAAGTTCCGTAGCGTACGTTTTTATTTTTTCGAGGACCGATCTTTCAATGCTTGCATCATGATCCATTGCATCATCTTCAATAATTCTGTGAATCATGTCATAATATAATGGAAATTATAAGTCGCATAATTTCAAAAAAATCTAAATAAATAACTTCAATACGTTTTGACATGTCGGAAAAATCTTGAAATGAACATTGGAAAAAGTATAACTCAGCTGATTCTTCAATATTTTATGAATTGTCAATTTAAAACCACTGTTTTTTACTTACTCTTCCGTAGCTCGGTAGATATGGCCTCAACACTTACATCATCGCTGCAATTTAGATAAATGGATCAATATATAGAAATTTTGCAATCATTAGTTTGATTTCGCAAGAAACTCATTTAAAAAATCTAACTAACCGTGAAATGGATGGTAATTGATCTCCAAAATTTATAGATGGTGATGGATCTTTTGGTACACTCGGAGAATATGATAATAAATTATGGATTTTCTCCGTAGAATCTGGCTGCTGGTGACGTCAAGCATGCATCGGAGCTACATATAAAAACATTTCCATGTGAAACAATAATATAATTTTTCAACTTATCCACAGCAGATTCTATACTATTAATTGATGTATTTTATTCTATTTACGAAGCTTGTAATATTTTCAAGAAGTTGTACACAAGGGTGGGCCGAAAATCCACTTTTTTCAATTTTCAATATTAATACCAAAAATATTTTTCTCTGTACAAAAAAAAAATATTTCAGAAAAAAGAATAGTATATTACATAATTATACTTTTATTATATAAAAAGTAAAAAAAAAGAACGCCAAGTATTAAAAGACGCGACCTTCATTATAAAATAACCATTCTGTAATTTATATTATTTGTTTTTGTTTTTACGTATAGGGAAAATAAAAACGGATTAAAGCGCGCGAGTTGAACGCGCGTAGACGGCAATCCATGCCGGTATCGTCTACGCGTTGAGAAACGAGAACGAGAGAGAACGCGCCATGCCAAGGAAGAGGGAACGCGCAGCCGCGTGCTGTCTCTCTCACTCAGCGGCGCGCGAGAAGTGGGGGTAGCCTCGTTCAGCGGGAACTGGGCGCAGAAGACGGGACAAATGTCACGATTCACGCAAAGGACGTAAGTCCAACGTAAACAAACGCTCATTACGTCTTTCTGACTCCAAGAGACAGAAGTTCCCAAAACATTCGATTTTAATTCACAAAATTATGATATCTCGAGATTGGCTGAACGGATTTACTTGCAACAAGGACCAATAGAAAGAGAAAAATCGGAAAAAAATCGTTACCGATATTCAGAATTTTTACGTAAACGGTTCGACCGTGAGAGCGATTCGAAAACTTTATGACGTCATAAAACCGGCATATTCGAGTATATAAGAGTGCGGCAGGGCTCGCGCTGGCATTTTTTCTTTTAATACTTGGCGTCGAGCCGCTACCGCGTCTCTGGATACCTAGGCCAGAAAAATAAGAAAAGTCTCAGTTCACATGTAATTGTTGGCCGAGGCGAAGCCGAGGCTGACAAACATGTGGTCTGAGGCTTTACTTTCTTTGGCCGAGGTGTGTATACTATTTTTCTGCCCGACGTTGCCGAGATGTGGCAACTTCGTTTAGCGCAGCGGCCCGAAAGTTGCCACTTTCCGGCCGGAGGGCACAAAAAAATTTTAGGTTGATACTTTAGGCTCGCCAAATCCCGTTAAAGTTCAAAGTTGTTTAGAAAATTCTTTTCCAACTAATATCGATCGGAAATTTAATTCTCTACAAAAGAAGTTCTATAATAAAATTATATATATACTAGCTGTGCGTGCGGGCTTCGCCCGCTGCATAGAACAGGCGCATCTAGCCATTTCTAGCTGATAATTTTTCTAATTTCAAATATTTTTCAAATGAGGAATAAAAATTGTTTTTGGATCGACGAAAAAAAAAATATCACGATGTAACATGAGCCATCTTTTTGCGTTTACTTTTCAAACTCAGACATAATTCTTCAGTTTTCTTCTGGATAAAATAATCAAACGAAAGATTTTCGTATTTTTAATTTTTCATAATTTCATTAAAAATGCTGTAATTTTTTTTCTATACCGAATTGAGCATTCAACCACCGCTCATTTTGTTCGTTTTCTAATTCCCTTCAAATTGGTAAATCGTTTTTTTCATTTATCGTTAGTATTTAACTACCGTCGAGTTTTGAAAATTGGAGAATGAACGAAATCATTAAACTTTTTTTTTGCATTTCTGTAAAAATTGAGATAACAAAATTTTACAAAACTACAAACTCAGTTTGAATCGTGATCTTTAATCTCGTGAAAGATTCATTGTAATTGGTTCAGCCGTTTTCGATTGAAAAGCGGACAAACAATTTTTAGCGAACAGATTTATATATATAGAGAAGAGATGAGGAATGAGGAATAAAAATTGTTTGTGAATCTACATAAAAAAAAGAAATTAAAAAAAGTATTTTGATGTTACCTGGACCATCTTCTTGCATTTTCTTTTCAATTTCAGACATAACTCTTTAGTTTTCTTTTTGATAAAATAATCAAACGAAAGATTTTCGTATTTTTAATTTTTCATAATTTCATTAAAAATGCTGTAACTTTTTTTCTATACCGAATTGAGCCTTCAACCACCGCTCATTTTGTTCGTTTTCTAATTCCCTTCAAATTGGTAAATCGTTTTTTTTATTTATCGTTAGTATTTAACTACCGTCGAGTTTTGAAAATTGGAGAATGAACGAAATCATTAAACTTTTTTTTTGCATTTCTGTAAAAATTGAGATAACAAAATTTTACAAAACTACAAACTCAATTTGAATCGTGATCTTTAATCTCGTGAAAGATTCATTGTAATCGGTTCAGCCTTTTTCGATTGAAAAGCGGACAAAAATTTTTTAGCGAACAGATTTATATATATAGAGACTAGCCAAGGAATGCCCGCTTCGCTGGGCACACAATAGTATCCAACACAGATTTCCATATGACCTATGTGATACTGTGTAGAGGTATGCGTTTACATTTCTTTACATAGCTTTCGCAACGTAGAGATCCAACGAAAAATACTTTTCACCTTAATTTTTTGTTAAATTTTCAAAGAAAAGCCAATTTCCCTATCAATTTTGTTTTTTAATCCTGAAAAATGATCGTTTTATCGTCCTGATTAAATATCGAATAAAAATCATGAGTTTAGCTCAATAAAAAACCAAATTTCGTTGCATTACAACGATACATATTTTAACATCGTAAAATTAAATGCAATATCTATGTAATAGAAAATTATACAGAATATGACAAACGTGTAGACCAACCGAAAAAGGAAAGACCAACCGAGAAACGAAAACAAATTTTTTTTTAAAAATGCAAAATACAAAAATTGCGATTATTTTTTTTTTGTAGATAACGAATAAAATCCGTTCTTAGTGAGCGTCTATGATGGGAGAGGAGTATAGAAAATGAAAAAATAAAAAATTAATAAAAAAACAAATTAAAAAAAAAATAAAAAAAATAAAAAATAAAAATCCTAGCTTCAGTGGTTTAGGCTGTGCGTTGTCTGTCAGTCAGTCAGTCATTCAGTCAGTCAGTCAATATATATATATATGTCGGAGATATAAAGATCGTAGTGGTCCATACTATCTTCTTTTGTTTAAAAGATCGATTCATAAAAATAGAGGAAGAATGACAGAGGAGTCAAGGAGAGAACGAAGAAGGAAATTGACGTGTTGTTCTAAATTGAATTGGAGACAAGTACATTTATGTTTTGTCACCTAAACAGGAGTCTCAGTGAAACCCTACGTGTTACTCATGTAGTCCAATAAACGAATGCACGATGATTTATAAGAAGAAGTAGTTCTATCTATTCTCTCGAAACTTGCCTCAAATGTATAAAAAGACCATTTCAAACGTAATGATAAAATAAAATGAATCTGTTAAATCATGGTAATGCATGTGAAACGTTTGGTTTAAAGAAACAAAACGTTGTCAAATAAATGCAAAAGCGACGAGTACATCGGATGACGGATGAAAAAAATTACAAACATAATGGTATTGTAAAAAAATGGAGACCAAAGAAATTACCAAAAAGATATAAATAGCAAAACATTATTAACAAAACAATAATACAGAAACATTCAAAAAATTACGAGCATAAACGAATTACCAATCGAAAAAGAGTTACAAGATAAACAATTGCAACGGTTTGGAAATCGTCCTAGTCTTACTTAAAATTACCATGCAAAGTTGTCAGAGTCAATATTTCCTAAAACAAAAATATACAAAGAAAAAAATTACAAACGAAAAAAACACGAAAGGAAAAAATTGCAAATGAAAAAACTAGAATAGAAAAAAAATACAAATGAAAAGAATAGAAGTGAAAGAAATTACGAACGAAAAAAAATATCAACAAGAATAATTACAAACAAAAAATAATTTTTTAAATAAAATACAAACCAAAAAATTGAAACGAAAAAAAAATTTTGCCGTACTTGGCGAAGTTTTTTCGTTGTTAATTTCACGTAATACACTTACATCTCATGTTCACAAACTCGCCAAGTACGGCAAAATTTTTTTTTCGTCGGTATACGCGCATTGAAATTTTAAAAATTGATTTTTTCCCCACCGTTCATCCGATTGAGTTAAAATTTGAACTGTTAATACAGTATTGTGCGACAGTGGGATTGTCACGAGAGATTTTTGAAATTTTGATATTTTTTTTGGATTTTGTATTACCATCTGAGTAATCGTAGAATAACTCGTAAATATCCATCGAATCGCAATTTGGCGAATGTCAATCCCACGGCAATAAAAAACCACACATTTTGAGCTTTGTTGCATCAAAATCGATCATGAAATGAAGAAGAAAGAACTTTTTAAAAATTTTTTGAAAAAAATGATCGACACTACATCGATATTGCCAAATTGAGTTCTTCAAAATGGGCACGACGATCGGTTTCTGAAAAACAAAAGATGAACGAAGAAGCATAATATAAAGTGACGTTATTAGTAAGCATCATGGATTTGACAGGAAGTTTTGTTGTGCAGTGATTTTGTGGAAAAAGTTTAGTGCTGTGAAAAAAACAAAAAATATTCAGAGGAAAGTGAAACATTGTTGCAAATGGGCAGCAAGAAAAATAAAAAAATAAAATTTACGAGGAAGTCTCCGTACTTTTATCCGTAAGTTAACCCCGACTTATTTTTTGGACACTCCGGCCCTAAGAAAAGCAGTAAAAAACTCGCTAAGAAAAACAGTAATAATTGAAAAACAATCAATGTTATTTAAAATTATAGACAATATTGACTGTATATTAGTTATTACTGCTTTTCTTAGCGAGTTTTTTACTGTTTTTCTTAGGACCGGAGTGTTCAATTTGTATTGAACTGCCAAGTGGCAGTCCAATTGAAATTGAACACTCCGGCCCTAAGAAAAACTGTAAAAAAATTGTATTCCCGCTTTTTCAAGCGAGAACTTAGCGATCTTCACTGCTGGACAGTTCAATTTACATTGAACTACCCACCGGTGAAAATCGTTGGAGATTTTTGAGAAAAAAAAATTAACCTATGTATAGTCGCATAATAAATAGGTTGATGATATTTTTTTTCAAAAAGTATCAATTTCACATAAAATTGTGTAGAACAAAAAGTGTGTAGGATCATCCGACGAATAAGTGAATTTATTTGAAATTTTTCAAAAAAATATAAAAAATTTGAATTTTCAAAATTAGCTTGAAAAATTCCGAAGAAATTCACACATATTTTTTAGATTATTCTAAACATTTTTTGTTCTACGAAATTTTATGTGAATTATTACATTTTGAGGAAAAAAATTATCAACTTATTTATAGCCACATAATAAATAGGTTCATAATATTTTTTCATAAAATTGTTCACAGATTTCTACCGCTTTTTCAAGCGAGAACCCAGCGATCTTCACTGGTGGAGAGTTCAATTCACATTGAACTACCCATCGGTGAAAATTGTTGGAGATGTTTGGAGAGAACTGACGTTCTCCCGGATAAACAATGTGAATGGTTTATCGATGAGTACCGCTTTTTCAAGCGAGAACCTAGCGATCTTCACTGCTGGAGAGTTCAAATCACATTGAATTACCCATCCGTAAAAATCGTTGGAGATATTTGGAGAAAACTGACGCTCTCCCGGATAAACAATGTGTATTGTTCATAGATTTCTACCGCTTTTTCAAGCGAGAACCCAGCGATCTCCACTGCTGGACAGTTTAATTCACATTGAACTATACCCATCAGTGAAAATCGTTGGAGATATTAGGAGAGAACTGACGTCTCCCCGATAAATAATGTTAATTGTTTATCGATGTTCACCGTTTTTTCAAGCGAGAACCCAGTGATCTCCACTCGTGGAGAGTTCAATTCCCATTGAACTACCCATCGGTGAAAATCGTTGGAGATATTTGGAGAGAACTGATTCGACGTTCCCCCCGATAAACTTTATAAATTGTTTATGCAGTTTTACCGTTTGTTTTTCAAGCGAGAACCCAGAAGTTTTTACTGCTGGAGATGTCGATTTTTATAAATCAATGCAAAGATGGAAAAAAAATACCATCCAAAAATGCATCCATATATGTATACACATATATAAAATGTTGTTTGATGGAAGACAAGCGCCGCGACATCTGTCGGTATGCTGCAGTAGCTCTTTTGAGTTCTGCAGTACCGACAGGGTGGGGGGAGGGGGTCGCATTGACTGTAATCGTCTGATCCATCACCTTGACGCATCTGCAAACTGCAGCAAAAAAAATCTGCAAACAATCGAGTGACTAGAACAATCTCAGAGGCAACTTTTCACTCCTCCAAGATATTTTTCTAAATGCGATAGTTTTCGTGTTACGCAGGAATTTATGAATTTCGTCTTTTTTCGCCAAAAACATGATAACTTTTTAAAAAAAAATCGCAACGGATTTTATAAAAAACGAAATTGAAGCTTGAGTTTTGCTTTTTCAAGATCCGGTCAAAGAAATTGAAAAAAAAATTTAATCTGAAAACGCGGTTGCTCAGTAAAAAGGAAAAAAAAAGACGAAAAATGGTCGTTTTCAAAATGACGTCCTAGTCGTAAAAAAAATCGCAAAAAATTTTCAAAAAAAGCAAAATGAAATGGGATTTCTTCCCTTTAAAATGCCGTTTTTTTAAATTAATTTATCTACGTTATCGACGGAATGACGTGAAAAAGGGTGTGGGAACTTTTTCCGACTTTTGTCCGGAAACTTTCCGACGGTAGTGTATATAAGCCGCTACCGCGTCTCTTGATATGCATATACACGTATACTATTCGACCGGGCTAGGGGGGTCCGCCCCCGGACCCTCGCTTTTATAAAATTATAATTTTAAAATAATCTTCCTTGTAAAATTTTGATACAACTCGCGGAATAACCTAATAATGGGAATTCTTCTGTCATACAAGAGGCGAAAAACTGAAACTTTCGGGAAAAATGTTTAATATAAAATTCAGGGTTTCCAAAATAATCACGTTTCTTCATACAATACACATCAAGAAACGCGGTAGCGGCTTAACATGTAGTTTATGTCTCTATATCTCCGAAACTAAGTTGTCAAAATTCGTGTAATTTTTCAACAAACTTCGTCATTCACAATAGTGCAAATGATAAAATAAAAAAGGACATATGAAAATCTATGCAATTTTTAATTTCCAACATCTATTCAACAATCCTATTCAAATTTGACATATTATTACATGTATTAATATTCTGAATAAGTTCTTAGAATATAAAAAAATTTATAGGAAAATGATCTGCTGAGACGCCTACTTTAAGGAGGGTGGTGATCAAAGTTAAAAGTTAAAGGTTGGCTACACACAAAATGTTGCCATGTCAAAAATATAGGAAGATTCGAAATGAATAGAATTTAATGAAATTTGGTGAGCATATTCTTTTGGATTAAATGTAAATATACAAATTTTTTGAGATTTTTCCTCTACATAGTTTTCGAGTAATTTAACACTAGAGTTTACATCCATAAGCATAGAATTCTGATGTATAAGGTATATCTTTTGCATATTGTAAACTCCACTTATTTGACAACTATGTAGACGAAAAATTTGAAAAAAATTGTGTCATTGCATTTGATGCTAAAGAATGTTATCGCTAAATTTTATTAAATTCTTATTATAGTGTCGTATGTAGCCACCCTACTTAAGAAATTGATCAAATTTGGTGATAATGTTCTTCAACATCAAGTATGAATACACAATTTTTTTCAAAATTTTCTTCTACTTAGTTGTCAAGTAATTACGCATGAAAGCATATTTCTTATGCCCGGAATGTATACCTATAGATATGGAAACGCTATGCTTATACACGTGAACTTTAGTGTTCAATTACTCGATAACTGTGTAGAAGAAAGATTTGAAAAAATTTGTATTGTCAAATTCGGCACTAAAGAATATGTTCACCAAATTTTATAACATTCTGAACTTTATGAAATTTTTAATGTTTTTAACATGGTTTAGCATGGCAACGTTGTATCGCCTGTACCTAAACTTCTTGAAACTTAAAAATAAAACGGTTCCTTGAGTTTTGACCTTGAAAATCAAATTCGCGGATATTTTCACTATCACATTCGTAATCGCGATTCATGATTAATTCGATTAAATAAACTAATTGTTAAGTTTGAAGAATATCAAGTTGGAGATTTACTCAATCTTGGCAATATTACCTAATTGCCCGTCCAAGATAACTCGTTCGTACGCAACGATCTTCACAGACACATCAAAATATATGTCTATACAAAAATTCAGATCAATTGGAAGTGAATGGAAATACTTGAAAAAAAAATAACGGTTTTTTTAAGTTTTGACCTTAAAAATCAAATTTGCGGGTATTTTCATATATCATATTCTTGATCTGCGAGTCGAAATACATGTCTCAATAAAAACTCATATCAATCGGAGGTATGGGTTTTTTCAAAACCTTTTCTCGAATCCGGGGGGTTTCTTTCCGATAAATTCGTCTCCCCGGCGGAGTGACCAAAAGTGGCGACTATCCATTTTTTGAAAAAATAACGTTCGAACAAACGTTTGAACAATATTATTTGTTTCAAACAAACGATTTCGAATCGATTGGCGTTCAGAAAAATCAAATTGGACTGAATTTCAAAAAGTTACGGTTAACCACGCTAGTTTTTTTGGTTTGTTTGTTGAAAAATATTATCAAACAAATGTTTTAATTGATCCACCATTCATTAACTATCGAAGAACAATCATCATTAATTTTAAAAAAACTCAAAAGTCAAAATTGAGGAACTCATTTTACATATCTCAAGTTCCCACCGCTCCCGAGTTGCTTGGGATAAACCTGTAATATCGGCCGCTTTCAGTAGAGCATGAATCTGCAGGCTCGGTCGAGTTCTATAGGATAAACTTTTACGTGATCACTACGAAAAAGCGCCCTCATATATTCGTGTCACCTTCGTCATTGTATATCTGCCTAATAATCTCCGTATGTTTCTGCGCTCTAGATGGTTCGGAACCCACTTGAAATAAAAAATGTAGGTCCTAGTTAAAGCTGTTAACCCTCCGGCCGTATGATCGTACCACCTGAGGGCGCTGATCGGAGCCAGTCCAAATCATACATACATACGTAGTGTCTGTATGGGG
The DNA here is from genome assembly GCA_037893425.1 of Campoplex nolae. Classification (NCBI taxonomy): domain Eukaryota; kingdom Metazoa; phylum Arthropoda; class Insecta; order Hymenoptera; family Ichneumonidae; genus Campoplex; species Campoplex nolae. Next base: position 15,938 of record JBBLXU010002839.1, read on the forward strand.
TGTATATCGTCCTTGTTGTAACTGGTTGTAACTTTGTAAACGTTTGTAGCGGATAGCGGATTAATCCTGGCCGCAGAGATTAACAATTCCCTTCGCAATAAAAAATATCTCTCGATGCAGAAGATAGAACTAAAACCTCGTCGAGTACCGTGAGAATGAAGCATAGTGAATTCATTATTTGTGGTAGTCATGGCTTTAAAGTTTTAGGTTAGTGCCGTCTGTCACCTTTGCAATGTCACAGACAACGACCAATATTGGTACGTCTTCGCGTAACAGACACAATAGAGAACACGATGTTGGGAATTCTTCGTCTACCGCTTCACCGCGATATGCTGGTGACAGCGAATGGGAAACAAAAGAGGTAGATATTTCTGTTGAAGAAAAAAAAACAGTCTAACGCAAACTGCGATTCTCAAAAAGTTTTCGTTGATGGACAACAACGGAAATGTATTTCATTTTTAGTTTGTCTTATTTTTCATGTAGACAGAAAAAAACGTTCAAAATTTTTTATGCAGAGCCTATTTTATTATGTTAAAAACAAATGAGTGTTTGATGCTTCAGAAATTGATAACCAAAAAATGAAAATATCTTTTGTTGTAATTCAATAACATGAACTTTAACTGTTGTTAAACTAAATATCTTGCTGCAACCTCCATTTACTCATGTACTAAAGAATTCATATTTAGATTTTACTGTGATTATGAACATTTGGAACTATAAGAATATATTATTAGTTATTGAATAAATTCATATCTGCTATGTAAATTACTAAGTATTTTCTCAACAAAAGACAAATTGATAATGGATAATAAACAGATCCTTTATTCATTTTTTTTTTTTTTTTAATTATCGACATAATCTACAAACTTTCTGTGGATTCAGAAACAGTAGTAACACATTCAAATCGGATGGCATAAATACATGAACTCAAAAAATAATAGGTGCAAATCAATGCCAGTGAATAGAGGTCGAAGCACCAGAAATAAGAATTCTAGATTTGATATTATACCAATCATCTTTAAAAATAATTCGATTGCTTCCGGATTATGGTTCTTGATGTCTTGATTTATTTTTGCAAAGATTTATCATGTGATATTAATTTCTTCACAACTGTACAGGCACTGCGTCAAAGAGAATTGGAAGAAGCTAGAGCTCGAGCGGCGCAAATGGAAAAAACCATGAGATGGTGGTCAGATTGTACGGCAAATTGGCGTGAAAAATGGAGTAAGGTGCGTAATGAAAGAAATAAATCTCGGGAGGAGGCAAAAATATTGAGGAACAAGCTGGAAGTAGCGATGAAAGATGCAAACAATTTCAAGCATGAAAATCAAGAATTGGAGATTCAAAACGAACAACTGCGCAAAGAGTTGCAAAAATTACATCTTGTATTGCTAAAACACGCTGGACAATTCGATCGACAAATCGTTGCAATTTTGGAATCTGATCCTGAATTGAGACGAGCATTGGGAGTTAATGAGCTTCTCGAAGTTTATAACAACGTCGAGCAATGCGAAAGAGAAAACTCACTAACGAATAGTCCAAAAGATTCGATGACGCGACGAAGTTCTGGTGAAGAAATTCTCGCCACTCTTGAGCACAGAAATACTCCACCTAATCGAGACATCGAGGAGTATGTTTTGCAAGGTGCAGTTCCGAAACATGCCGTTGAACTGTACAAAGATAGCCCTATGGGCAGCCTTGATCGAGACATCGCGAACTTGCTTGCCGAAAACAACGAAACGAATATCGCAACAAACTCGCCTGAATTATTCATGGAAAGTCCTGTTGCCAGTTTAGATCGTGACATCGCTAAACTCATTGCTGAAAGTAATGAGATACAAGACAAAAACGAAAAACGACAGTCCTCTCTTGATATTGGCAATGACGAATATTTGATGCAAAAGATGTCAATGCTCAATCTCAGACTTGAAGAAGCCTCCAAAACGATTTCAGCAGAAAGAGAGTAAGCATTAGTTATCTTCTGAAGCTTCCAACAGCGATAGATTGACTATAGAATTATTATTATTAGTGAAGCGTTACGGTGTCACGTGAAAATAACATCACGAAAAAATAACACGACATAATAACATTCGAAAAAATAATCGGATATCAAAATAATTCACGACAAGATAACATAAAGACAAAATGACACACGACAAAATAACAGAAAAAAAAATAGTTCAAAATGACATTTTTTTATACACATTTGCCCGACTATCAAGCTCACACAATATAAGATGTTAAAAACCCACTAAATTATTTATACACGTCCAACTATTGAACGCACACAATATGAAGATGTTAAAAACCCACCCAATTATTTATACACGTCCAACTATTAATTAATGTTATGTTGATAACATGTTAATTTCAACATATGTTATACTGGTGCTGTGTTATTTTTACCAATGTTATTTTGACGTTATTTCACATTCACATAGTACCAAGGGTTACAGAAGCAGTGTAGAAGTGGAGTTATATGAAATTTCGTTTTTTTTTCTTTTTTAAGAGAAAAATCATCACTTCATCGAGGCATGGAAAAATTACGTTCTGAAACGATACAACTTCGGGAACGCTGTGACGAGCTCCAAAAAAGTCGAGCCGAAGCAATGCGGGAGTTGATGGAGATGAGAGAACGTTTCCAAACGGAATTAAGCGCCGCGCAGGCAGATCTCATTGACGAGGCATCAAATCGCGAGGGAATGGATCAACGTTTATCCGAACTCAGGACGGAGGTAAAAGAGTCGAGAATATTTGAACTAATTGATGATAAAAATTTAAAACGTTCGGCATTATTCATAAGGTAATATGACCTCACCGTACTAGCTGAATCAGACTTAACGAAACGAAGCACCAAGATAAGCATGGTGAAGTAACCTCCGAATCTACACTGCCGGTCAAAAGTATGGAAACGCTTATCGTAATTTCGAGCCGCACTAAAAATTCGATTGCTCTCTCAAAAAAGTAGATATTCCAATTTAGCGAACGGGCTTTTGAAGAGTACACATTCAGCTTCGTTTCCGTTTTTTAAAATATTTTTTACGATTTTTTTTGGACTCAGTACGCAGTTTTGAACATGGTCGTTTTTCGTCTTTTTTTTTAGCTGTTCCAAATTGGGCGCAGTACCCATGGAATTTTTTTTCCATAATTTTTCCCATAGAAAACTGGAAAGAGAGAGCACAAGCTTCAATTTTGTTTTTTATAAAGTTTCGTGCGATTTTTTTTTGCAAAAATATTCCTTTTTTGTATAAAGAAGATCATTTTCAAAAAATTTGGCGTAACAAAGAAACTACCGAGTTTTAATGAAATTGTCAAGAGGATAAAAAGTTGCACGCGGTCATACTGGATACTCTAGAATTTTTTAAGATATTTGGTTCAAGATTTTTTTTTTTCATAATTTCTCGTCGAAACTCCGATTGAGAGGGTGGCTTAACTTGAGAACCATGAAGTTTAAGGCAAATATCAAAATAGGAAATGTTTTTATTTTTCAATTTTCTTTCCGCTCGAATTTTTTCAGAATTGTTTCAAAATTTTTTTCAACCAAAAAATAATTTTTTTTTTATCAGAATTTTTTTTTCAATTTTCTTTGAAAACATGACAAACAATCATGTCTCTTACTTCATTTATACTCGTTGTTCATCGAAAAACATTTTTCATGACATCAAAACATGACAAACAATCATGTCTCTTACCTCATTTATTTTAAACCTCATTAAACGTTTTTCGATGAAATGCTCGTTTTTCATGAAAAACAAGTATAAATGAGGTAAGAGACATGATTGTTTGTCATGTTTTGATGTCATGAAAAATGTTTTTCGATGAAAAACGAGTATAAATGAAGTAAGAGACATGATTGTTTGTCATGTTTTCAAAAAAAATTGAAAAAAAATTTATGATTAAATTTTTTTTTTTATTGTTTCGTTGAAAAAAATGTTGAAAAAAATTCTGAAAAAATTCGAGCGAAAAAAAAATTGAAAAATAAAAACATTTTCTATTTTGATATTTGCCTTAGAACTTCATGGTTCTCGAGTTAAGCCACCCTTTCAATCAGAGCTTCGATGAGAAATTATGAAAAATAAAAATCGTGAACGAAAATTCTTAAAAAATTCTAGCGTATCCAGTATGACCGCACGCAACTTTTTATCCTCTTGACAATTTCATACAAACCCTGTAGTTTCCTTGTTACGCCAAATTTTTTGAAAATGATCTTTTTTATACAAAAAAAGAATATTTTTGCAAAAAAAAATCGCACGAAACTTTATAAAAAATAAAATTGAAGCTAGTGCTCTTTCTTTCCAGTTTTCTATGGAAAAAAAAATGGAAAAAAAATTCCATGGGTACTGCGCCCAATTTGGAACAGCTAAAAAAAAGACGAAAAACGACCATGTTCAAAACTGCGTACTGGGTCCAAAAAAAATCGTAAAAAATATTTTTTTTTTTTTTAAATTAAAAGCACATAATCTTTTAGTTTAAGATGTGCTCTTTCCGATGATACCCCCGGAATTTCTCGAAAAAATTTTTAATTACAAGAAAATGCGGTTTAAAACAAAAAAAAACATGATTTTTTCACACTTTTTTTTTAATTGAGTTTTCAAAGATTTCCCGGTTTGGGATGAACCTGGAACTGTACTAAACAGTGGCATAAATGTTTGAATTTCAATAATTCATGGTCAAACAATTTTTTTTTTTACATTAGTGTATTTAAAATGGGGACTGAAGTGAAAAATTTTCGTGAAAAAAATAAAGATTTTTTTTTTTCAAATGATGCACTTTTAGAGAAAGTTTTCAAGAATAAAAACTTATTAAAATCACTCGGAAAATGCACTAGAATTTTTTGCAAAATGTTTTGAGCAATTTTTTTTATTTTGCAAAATTCAACAATTTTTTTTTGAAAATTAAAATTTAGGTGCATTCTTCGACAGATTTTGAGATTTTTTTATACTTTACTATTTTTTCCAGGAGTGCATTGTTTTTGAGAAAAAAAATTCCAAATATCAATGTAGGATCGGATCGTATAAAATATTAGGAATTTTTTCCTCGAAATCAACGCATTTCTGGGAAAAATAGTAACGTATAAAAAGTTCTCAAAGTCTGTCAAAGAATGCACCTGAATTTTTTCAAAATTGAAAAAAAAATTTTGGATTTTGCAAAAATTGACTAATTGCAAAATCAAAAAAATCGCTCAAAATATTTTGCAAAAAATTATAGTGCATTTTCCGAGTGATTTTTAGAACTTTTTATTCTCGACAACTTTTTCTAAAAGTGCATCATTTGAAAAAAAAATCATTACTCCTTTCACGAAAATTTTTCATTTCAGTCGCCAGTTTTAATATACTAATGTAAAAAAAAAACATTTTGACCATGGATTATTGAAATTCAAACATTTATGCCACTGGTTAGTACAGTTCCAGGTTCATCCCAAACCGGGAAACCTTTGAAATCTCAATTTCAAAAAAAAAAGGTGAAAAAATCTTGTTTTTTTTGTTTTAAACCGCATTTTCTTGTAATTAAAAAAAAATTTGAAAAATTTCGTGGGTATCGTCGGAAAGAGCACATCTTAAACTAAAAGATTATGTGTTTTTAATTTTTTTTTAGTCCAGAGTAGCAGTAGTTATGAGCCACTAAATAGTGGTGTACCTCGAGGGGAGTTCTGGGCTGAAACGGGTTAAGTGACTGGTTCCTAAATAGAAATGCGAATCAAAACAATTATTCTACGAATATGAAAGTAATGATAATAATCACATTGAGGTAATTTTTATTAAATATACAAATGTAGGGGGTGGCCGGGCGGAGCGGAACACCCCCCTCCCTCCAAGTGGAAATTTTTTTTGACGGAAAGTTGAAAATCTTGATCGTTCGTCTTAGGACATCTTCTGGAAACATAATATTCCATACGACGACAAATATTTCGTAAAATGAAAAAAATTTCGGAATTGAAAAATTTGCTCATTCAACTGCGAATAAGTATTGAAGAAGTGATATTCTTCATAAAATTGTATATTACCAACAGGAAAATGGAAATAATGTTTTTTCTTGTTGAAAAAGTGAAAAATTACACATCGCGATTGTTAAAAAAATAATCTGGAATTTTAAAACGATTTTAATGCACCACGTCCTTTTTTATTCCTCAAGTAATCCTATACGAATCCGCCACGTATATTCTTTTTAAGTTCATTCATTTGAAAGATAGCATTCCATATTCGTAGAGGATATCTTGAGGAACAAATAAGATGTGGTGAATTGTGAAATCGGTTAAAAAGATAGTTTATTCTTATAACCAGCAGCCAATGTTGCTAATAATAATCTCTATTATCTTCTAGCTGGAAAGACTACAAGCAGAAAATGCAGCTGAGTGGGGCAAACGTGAACGTTTGGAGTCGAACAAAATTTCTCTCGAACGTGAAAACAAAAAGTTGAAAAATGAAATTCGCGAATTACAAGAAAGAAATGAATCTCGGCGAGGACGACCTATTTCCACTGTGCACACAGATTCTTCGCAGGAAATCGTCGATCGTGGCAAGGTTGTCTATTATTTTTGTATTTTCAATTTTCTTTAATTCCTGTTTTTATTTTCAAAACTAATATTTGAACAATTTCAATTCGAATTTAGGAATTTTTGGATTTGAAGCACTCATACTCAAAGTTGAAGAAAGTACTCGCCGAAAAAACGACTGAATTGTCACATGCACTCAGAAGATCCGAACAGTACGAGGCCGAAGTGAAAAGAGTACGATCTCGAGTCGATGAGCTCAAGAGAGAACTCTCAGGTGCCCAGGATGAGGTTGACGCCGCAACGAACAGCGTACGGAGGCTGCAGAGAGCCAACGAGGATCTTATCGAACAATTAGAATCCGCCAATGTGCAAATCGAGCATTTCAAAAATAGTTCAGACAATTGTGCATCCGAGATTGGCACGGAAACGACTGACGGTCGTGGACGTGACGACGACGACAATGAAGGATCTGTTGATGGTAAAAGGTCAATTTTTCTACCAATACTTTTTTTTAAATTGATAATTTCAATTTTGTGTCAAACCCGTATATTTTCAAATTTTCAGATTACGAAAGTCATAGAGTTTAGCATGACTCCGGCACCAGTGGAAAACGAGCCTTACTTAATCAACATTTTAAGATTTCATCATACCGATCTATTTTTTCCATTTCCGAAATCGATGAACAACTCAAACAACTTGGTTCCGTTCACATTTCTAGCAACATAAGCCGAACTCACCAGCGAATTTATTATAAAATCCTGTAAATGTGTACAAATAGGCAAAGGATTGTAGAAAATAAGCAAAAGAGATTAGTTTAACGAGGTATCATCCATTTTTCATGATCAAGCATTTATGCCATTAATTTTGTACATTTTTGTTTTTATATAGCGGTCGATTGATGCCGATCAAAACTTTTTTTAAATTATTACTATAGCTTAATTTTTTTTTAATTTATTTCCCACCGTACGACGTACAAACTTTTTTAAGGTAAATTCTTTGTTTGACGATTGTTTTTTTTAATTTTAATCATGTGTACATAAAAAACGTATGTACCATTGTTATACATACTGTGCTGTGAATTATTTCGATCAATTGTGAAAGTCCATTTGACCGTTAATCCATGAATTCAAATTTCTCCGTGAAGCCTAACGAAATATTCTTTCTCAAACTTTTCAGGTGTTGTCATTATTCCCGTACTTACCATTGAGGTTGCATAGTTAGATCATTTTTTCAAAATCTTACTGTCAAAGATAGTTTTTATTCATTTCGTTTCCAGATTTGAAACGTTCTGAGATTGAATCTGCTCAAAAGGTTTGAAAAACAAACCAAAGTTCGGATTTTTTATTTATACTAATTAATTAGAGCAAATGTAATTGATTTTTTGTCACACATAAGTTCGTATATTCAGCAGCTTACAAACGACATAATCAAAAATATGGAAGAGAATGTTTTTGTTCCGAGGCGTTAAGCAGTGTACTCTTCAATGAAATCTGTTCTTCTGTGACACAAAAAACAAATGGATTATTCAATAGAAAAGTAATCAGAGGTTGCTAATGATGGAATGGCGTTAATTATAAGCACAAACTGGTAATATGAGCTTGATGAATAATCGCCGATGTACCACAATTATTCATAAAAGAATGACGATAGAAAAAGATGAAACCGTCAACAATCTCTGATTACTTTCAACTCGAAAAATACGATTGATTTTAAAGTTCAAACGAACGGTTTTTGTTTTTTTGCGTTGCTACATTTGGTTACTTCTGTATATTTTACAATTTGTTTTGCAAGCTTCTATACTTTTGAGGAAAATACAATTCTCGAGTAAAAACATATGGTATTTTAATTAAAAAATCGTGACACCAAGAAAGTGAAGACCCTCTGAAAAGTTGGAAGGAAAAAATGTATATAAGTTTCTCGAGAAAGTTATTTATACAAAGACTGAACTTCACTTTATTAGGGTAAATCCACTATCGATTTTTTTGTGTAATGAGTGGACAAGTTGAATGCATTTCGATAACACTACCCAAGTTCTGGATAGTTTATTTTCAATCCTTGATCTTGCTACCTGCAAGATTTGACTCAAATATACAAATTAGTTTCTTAGATATTGACCGTTGAGTCAGGGTTTACTGATCATCAGATGAAAAATTAATATTCGGAATTAGAAGCCATTGGAACATTGGCTATTCATAGAAGAATATTTTTAAAAGGACCGTGTTGGAGTTTAAGAACGTTTGTTGTTTTTAAAATAGTAAAAATAAAATGTGAATCCTCGTCTGACTTATTCTTTGCCTCAAACCTTAATATATCTCAGTGGTTGAACTCCACGCAAATTTGCGATATCGTGAAGATTCTTCTCACAAGGAACATCAGTTTGGTATCCACCTACGATTTTCTTGAAACTGCTATATGTGAAAGAGCACTCGAAATTAAAAGACACGTATTTTTTTATCGGCGGTATATCGGTTTTCAGTGGTTTAACTCTTTGTGTCACGCTTTTTATTTTCAGTGCAATCGGCTTGAAATTTAGCACTCGGGGGTTTTCGGGGTCGCTGATTACGATTCCACCCTCAAATTTTCAAAATTCAAAATGGCGGATCCAATATGGCGGTCGAAAATGCAAAAATGAATTCAAACCGCATGATATTTGGTACTCGGGGGTTTTCGGGGTCGCTGGTTACAATTACACCCTCAAATTTTCAAAATTCAAAATGGCGGATCCAATATGGCGGCCAAAAATGCAAAAATGAATTCAAACCGCATGATATTTGGTACTCGGGGGTTTCCGGGGTCGTTGATTACGATTCTACTCTCAAAATGTCAAAATTCAACATGGCGTATCCGATATGGCGGATAAAAATTTACAAAACGGTGCAAATATGATGAAAATGTATATTTTTGGATTTTTGGGGTCGCTGATTATGATTGCCCAATAAAATATCCAAAATTCAAGATAGCGGATTCAATATTGCAGATTGAAATTTGAAAAACGATCGAAAAATAAGAAAATGTCAATCCGGTGACTTGCTAGGTTCATTATTTTATATTTATAGTTAGATTTACGAAATTTATGATAACGGAAATAAAATTCGACTCGACTCCGTATACACAAAAAATGAGAAAAAAGCTACAAAAAAAACATAAAAAAACCAAAAAAACAAAAAAAAACTAAAAAAAAAATTAAAAAAACAAAAAATGGAGACAACAGCCGCCACGTCCTCGTTCGTGTCTCTGGTTTCGACTGAGTGCGGAACTTTATGCAAAAGATTGTTAATTCTAGTGGAACCCCGAGTGGCGACCAATTCTTATTCTTGAATACATGACTGATGCTGCGAAACCAACAAAAGTTCAAAAATTCGGTCAAAACTGCTTAGAAAATGATTATGAAACACAAAGTTCACGAAAAAAGCGGTCACGCGACCCCAAAAACCCCTGAGTACCAACTTTTGGTTTCATCAAGCGGTTTTTGCATTTTTGGTCCCCCATATTGGATCCGCCATCTTGAATTTCTATGGTTTGATTGAAGATTTATAATCGGTGACCCTGAAAACCCCCGGGTACCAAATTTCGCTTTCATCAAACGATTTCTGCATTTTTAGTCCGCTATATTGGATCCGCCATCTTGAATTTCCAAAGTTTGATCAAAGATTTGTAATCAGTGACCCCGAAAACCCCCGGGTACCAAATTTCGCTTTCATCAAAGGATTTTTGCATTTTTAGTCCGCCATATTGGATCCGCCATCTTGAATTTCGAAATTTTGAGGGCGGAATCGTAATTAGCGACCCCAAAAACCACCGAGTACAAAATTTTGAGCTAATCCCACGTAAGGAAAAATGTGTACTTTGAAAAGTTCCGGAGATAATGAATTTTATCTAGAACCATTGTGATTTGTTAAGGTTTGTTTACGTGCATAAACAAAATCATCCATGATTTTAAATTATTGCACATTAATTCTCACTTATGAAAATATGACTGATGCGGAAACACCAAAAAAAAATTTTTAATTCGTCCAAAATTACTCAAAAAATGGTTCTAAAACAGGTGGCACGCTGAGAGTGCCACCATGGCACAAAGGGTTAACAGGTGACACCCTTCAAAGTAAGGCATATCAAGGGGTGGTTTTGCAATTTCACCAACAAGCACTCAACTGATTTAAATAAAATATAAACCAAAATATTCCTTATCCAAAGTAATAAAAAGTCCACCATGCGTACGAAAAAAAAAATTAGGGAGTGAACCATCCCTGCATTTATCTATTTCTCAACCCACATTGAAAAGGGATGAATATAATAGAATGAAACGGATTCTATTTCCATGAAAACATGAAAATAAAAGTCACGTGTTTCCGAATTTTTGCAAAATAACAGCCTTAACAGAGTGAACCACTTATTTGAATTTCCGTATTGCGGGAGTCTTTTCCTGTTTTATATGTTTTTGCTGATTCAAAATATTATAAGAGCTCCGAATCAACATTTTCTTGCATTGCGAAGTCCTTGACTAAGACCCTGAAGGGGTAAACCACCCTCGCACTCTTTTTCTTCTTCTTTGCGATGTAAAAATTTCTCCATCTATTTCGTTCAATCTGTACCTTCTTCATCGACATCACAAATAATTTTAAACAATTATGCTTACTTGTATTTGTATTGACCTATTGACCTATTATTGATTAGTATTGACCTCAACCGGGACGGGGACACGACTACTATTTCGATGATAATGGAAAACTTGTAATCTACACGTGGATTAATAGGCTCATCTACAAATAATGTCCCTTTTTTGGCATACTAATGCGCCCGTTATTTGTCATGTCGAATACTCTCAAGTGTGGTTATTAGGGTGCTTCAAAAAAAATCGATATTTTTTCTATTGGGCCGAAGGCGGATATTGGTATATATGCAAAAAAAAGAAAACCAGCCAAAATTTGGGATTTAAAAAAAAATATTTAGAGGTCCCTCAAACGACTTTTACATATTTTTTTTTCCTATTCTGAGAAAAATCATTGTGAAAAATATTACGGACGGAAATAAAATAACATATAGCGTTCAATAATATCCGTATCTTCATATGGAGAGATAATAATTTTAAATATTACTATGGTACCAAAGTGTTAGGGTTCTATATCGTCTATTTTGAGGGTTTTTACGAAAAACCTAATAATTTCCGAGTTTATTTTAAACTAAAAATTTTTAACTGCGTATTTTGCTCTGGAAAAGATTTAAAATTTGCTATTTTCCCCTACGTAGTTTCACGAGGAAGCATGGTAAAATTTGTATTTACATGAGAATAACCCGTGCGAAACCACTATTAATACCGTGTTGAGTTACATTCTTCGCAATGTGAGAATTCGTTGATTTGGCGCTCAAATAATATTTTGGATCAGCAAAAACTTGAAGCAAGAAAAAGACACCTGCAGTACAAGAATCGAAATGAAGGGTAGTTCACCCGTTCAAGGCTGCCATTTCGCAAAAATGCGAAAACATGTGAACTTTATTTTCATGTTTTCGGGGAAATAGAACCTGTTTTATTCCATTATATATATCCTTTTTCAATGTAGAGTGAGAAAAAGATAATGCAAGGGTGGTTTACCCAATAATTTTTTTTTCGTACGTATGGTGGACTTTTCATCACTTTGGATAAGGAACATTCTGGTTTTCGTTTTATCGAAATCGGTCGAGTGCATGTTAATGAAACTGTAAAACCACCCATTAACTTATTTTCTTTTGAAGTGTGGTTCACCATTTGAAACCATTTTTCCGCCAATAAAAAAAAAATACGCGTCTCTTAGTTTCAAAAGCTCTTCAACATATGGCAGTTTCAAAAAAAATTGAAAGTAGACACCAAACTGATGATCCTTGTTAGTATTTGATGCCCACTGTCACCTCGTGTGTCTTCGATTACTTATATTTTCGGGAAATTTGAGAGCTGTGAGCAGTACTGCATTCAACCTTGCTGCTTTTATAAATAATATGTGAGACAAACTTGTAAGGAAGTTTCATAAGCTTTAAGGAAAGGAAATGATGTTGATGAAAAAATAAAACGATGTGAAAAAAGAATTCCATATTTCTTGTTTCATACACTACAGATGAAAGTATAAATACTTTTTTGCGTGAATAATGATTTAACGACTAAGAAATACAGTGGAGAGTATATTTCGTGATTGATAATGACGGAAATAAGATATTTATGTACGAGTATATAGTTTCTGCGGTGTTCAATTGATTTTATAATAACCACTTTCAGGATATTAGAAGATGGTAGAAGATATTTGGAAAAACAACTATCAATGTCAATAACTACAATGCATATAGCTTCTTGACACTGATTGTCCTGTGCTTTATTGACCACTGGTATTTATATGAGGTATTCCACGCCAAACTGGCACACTTTTTTCCTTGACCCCTGCCAATTTAATTATTATTTTTTTATATGATTACATTGAGTCTAAAAGACACCCTGATTTTTGTAAATATTTTTTTTAAACAAACTTTATTGAAAAAAAAAATTTTGAAGAAAAACCCCCCGTTTCTAAAATCTGAAATAATTCCCAAAAATCCGTGATTTTATGTAGAACATTTTAAGCTATCATCCGTAGTCGAAGTATGATTTTTTCTGTGTTGTACGAGTAATTATCGCTATAAAAATTCCGAAAAATTCGAAAACTGCTAATTTGGGGCTCATTAATTGTTCACAAATTGTTAGAAAAATTCCCATGAGGTATCACAATATTTAAATATCTACACGAAGTGAGCGGTTCTTCAATTTTTCGAAATGTTTTCAACAATGATAGCTCGTAAAAAAAACGCATCATTTAAAAAATTTGAAAACCTTTTCTAACATCCATGAATATGTGTAAAAAAATTTAAGCTATCACCTGTAGTGCACATATGATTTTTTTTTGTTTTATCGATTATCAATGTTGAAAAATTCTGAAACATTTGCGAACCGCTCACATTGGACTCGTAGAATATTCAAAAAAAATTTATTATGGGTATGAAAATATTTAAACATCAGCTCAAAGTAAGTGGCTCACGTATTTTTTAACGTTGATAGCTCGTAAAATACAGAAAAAATTATACTTCCACTATAGATGATAACTTATAATGTTCTACATATAATCACGAATTTTTTCAGATTTTTGAAACGGGGCCTTTTTTCAAATTTTTTTTTCCAATAAGGGTTCTTCAGAAAAATCTTCAAAAATTCAGGGTGTCTTTTAGACTACATGTAATCATATTTTAAAAAATGAATCAAATTGGTAGGGGGAGCAAAAAAGACGTTTGGCGCGGAAAACCTCATATATACACATTACGGTGTGCATAAGAAAAACGATATTTTTTTTTGCTTGCATTCACCAAAAAATGTTGAGCTATGGTAAAAAAAGAAGCACCCTACAAACAAGGAGAGTTCAGAAGTAAATTATTTCGCCAAGCGCCTTGCATTTTAAGATTTTCCATAAGAAAAACATAGGAAAATAATAGGGTCTCAGAACATTGTGGTACACCTCTTGGGAAAAGGATGTCACGAACATATTTTCGTAGAGAATTAAATTCCCTACAAAAATATATGTTAGTGAAATTTCTGTGCGATTTTTTCCTCAAGAGCCGCAGCACAATGTTCAGAGACCCTAATATCTTCTTGTGTCATTCTTATGGAAAATCTTCAAATGCAAGGCGCTTGGCGAAATAATTTACTTCTAAGCTCTCCTTGTTTGTAGGGTGCTTCTTTTTTTACTATAACTCAACTTATTTCGGTGCATGCAAGCGAAAAAAATATCACTATTTTTATGCACACCTTAATATACATTCATACTGATATAGTGTTTGTTAAAATTCATTAGTAAGTTTGGATTTATTATTGTATTTTTCCATCCTTCTCAATTTCTTGTAGTTTTATCTGAATGGTCATTATTTGTGGATCATTTGAACGTAGTTATCATGAAAATGGTGGCATAATGCAAAAATACATATATATGGAGTATTTCACGCCAAATCAGCCACTTTCAAATCTATTTTTTTATTTCGCTCAACATTTTTTTCTGTTGATGTATCCATTGAAAGAACCTATCTGGATTTTTTTCAATTTTTTTTGGTCATTTATTCACGAGATACGATTTTTTTTCGAAATTCGAGGATTTTTTCTCAAACACTTGTAACTTTGCAAAACATTGACCATATTATACTAATAATTTTTTAAATATAATTCCGAAAAGAATGTAAGGAAAATTTTCTTCACGATGAATGTAGTCTCAAAAATAGTTAGGTTGGGCAAAATTTGTTGAAGGATTGTTTGGAAAAAAAAAATGTTAGACTTTCTGAAATCAACGCTCTTTGCTTCAAACTGAAGGACAGTTAGAAGATAGACATTATCCATTTATTCACCCTTTTTTTTAAAGTGCAATAAAAAAACCAAGATTGAGAAAAAGAAGCTTAATTCGGTCCATTTTTCGCAAAGTTCGAGCGTTTGAAAAAAAATTATCGGCATTTGAAAAAAATCATATCGTAAAGGGATGGACGAAAAATTGATTTCGTCGTGACGATGGAAAAAATCGAGAGAGGTTTTTTCAATGGATAGATAAACAGAAAAATTTTTTAGTGCAATCAAATTTTTGAAAATTTTCAAGTAGCTGACTTAGATGGGATACCTCATATGTTCCTATCTTAAAAATTGTGTTGGTCTAATGACTTGGTCTTAAAATCTCACTAAGTTGTTTGATACAGGTTTTCGATAAAAATGCAGCTGCTATCAACACTTCATGGGTGTTCCGTCGGGATGAGTAGGCATCTTTGGTTTACAGATTTTTTTTCGTCCGTTCGAACCATGGACGATGTTACACGAAAACGTAAAGTAGCCGCACGTCGAACTTTTTGTGTAATATCGATGCTCGTATTTCCTTCGCGTATCATCCATTTTTCCAGCTACGCTATTGGTCACCGTGTAATAATTTGGCTTTATCGGTGCAGTTGGCATTGATCTCATATTGCCCGAAGCTGAAATTTTGGAAATAATAAAAATGACTATTGATGCTCACTGAAACGGTGAAAATAATGCGTTTGTCACTTACATAGCTGTGCATCACGACCACCATAATAGTTTTGCGACGAACTCTTGTTGTCCATACTTTGAGGATACAAATTACGTGAATAAACAGGTTTTGATGGTTTCAACGTGCTCTCTGGAGACTTCGTGATTTCCTGAAACGATGGAACCAGACCGACAGTTTGTGCCTGCGAATTTCCGCTCCCTTGTGCCACGGTGTGATCGCCGGATACGGCTTTAACTCGGCCTCGAACTCCCGGTGGAATAGTGTAACCAGCCAGTGAAGTACCAGCCCCGAGAAGATCACCTTCGTGCGTCTTAGTTGAATCCCGCACAACGGTGATATCGTACTGTCCTCCCGGATTACCAATGTTTATCGATTGTGACTGTCTACTTGCATCATCAGGAATAGTCGCTTGAACTTGCCTTGGTGGATCCTCGTAGTCATCGTCATCGTATTCTTCGTCCTCATAATCCTCGCTTCCTGGCAAACCATATGCCTCTTCTTGATGAGGTTTTCTCGTAGTGGTTATGATTCTCATTGTATTTTGTTTCGCAATTACAGTTTTTCTTGAACTCGAACTCCCCTGCAAGCCACGAACGGTGTCTTTTTTTTCATCTTCAATGGGTTCTTCTTTACTATGGGATATTCGGAGAGGGTCTATGCGATTGAAAGGTTTGAAAAGCTCAGTGTTGGTCGTTGAGAAGTTGAAGGATTTCCTGGACGCGGCTGCACCGGAGCCCGAACCAGCTTGTGCTGCTCCGTTATAGGTAATGCCATATTGGAATGAGCCCTGAAGTTGTGATTGCGATTGGCCTTTGTAAGTTCCACTCTGCGCGGTCGCTGTTCCTCCACCTCTGAACGGACTGCCCGAAGTATTCATTTTCTCATCCGAACCGTCGTACGGTTGGAATCCTATCTGAGCCTGACTCGAAGTGCTGCCTTCGCCATTTGCCTGAGCATCGGCCATCCCGCCTTTTGCGCTTGCTTGGACTTGCGAATTGGTCCCGTGATTCCATCCACTACTCTGAGCTCCCGTCATAGTTGCGCCAGTTTCCGAATTCAATTGCACTTGAGTCTGGCTTTTGCCTTGTCCACCATTGCCTTGAGCACTACTGATCGCACCTTCCTTCCCTCCACTCACTTGAGTTTGAGCACCTTTTTTACCGTCACTCGTCCCAGCCTGAGCAGAAAAAGACCCTCCTCCACTGTATGTTCCACTCACCTGAGCCTGAGCTGTACCCGTACCTAACGTACCATCAGCCGATGCAATCGCCTGAGTTCCTTCGTCACTTTCCTTGACGGAACTTGATGCGTGAGAATCGCCATCAACGTCACCTGGAACAGTGCTGGGGATTGGTTGAACGTAATATTGTGACTCGCCCGGCTGCCCAGTAATTCCACCAGGGTATTGACCTGTAGGGTATTGAGATGACGAATACGGTCCAGCTGGAGATGTATCTACTACTCCGCTTCCAGGTGTTACATCACCCGGGCGAGTTCCTGCTGTAGACACAATGGTGCCAGTTGATGGAAGTCTTGGGTATGAGCTGCCTCGCTGCGGTACTCCTCCAGGATACGTAATACTACCGGGATGAGGGCTACCACCTGTTTGTACACCAGCAGAATAAGTTCCACTTCCAGAATAAGGCTGACCACCTGGATAAGTTGTTTCTCCTCCTGTTTGTACGCCTCCAGAATAAGTTGTTCCTCCACCTTGCTGTACACCTCCAGGATAACTTGTTTCAGTTGATTGTGAGCCAGGGTACCTCGTTTCTCCACCTGGTTGAACTACACCTCCAGGATATGCCGTTCCTTCCCTCGATAATGCTCCACCAGGATAGGTTGTTCCATCTCTCCCTGCTTGTATTTCGCCAGAGTATCGCGTTCCTCCGCTTGATTGTATACCCCCGGGATATGTAGTACCTCCGCCTGGTTGAGTTCCACCAGGATATATTGTTGTAGCCCCTCCTGTTTGTACGCCACCAGGGTATATTGTTCCTCCGCCTGGTTGAACATTCCCTGGATATGCTTCCCCTCGGCTTGGTGTAGTTCCACCGGGGTAAGTTGTTCCAATTCCTCCGGTTCGGACAGTGCCAGGATATGGCGTTCCTCCGCTTGGTTCAGCCCCACCAGAATATGTCGTTCCTCTGCCTGGCTGCATGCTTCCGGTATATAGCGTCCCTCCGCTTGGTTGAGACCCAGCAGGATAAATTGCTCCGGTCGATCCTGTTTGTACGCCGCCAGGATATGTTCCTCCACCCGGTTGCGCACTTCCAGGATACGTTGTCCCTCCGCTTGGTTGAGACCCAGCATGATAAATTGCTCCGGTCGATCCTGTTTGTACGCCGCCAGGATATGTTCCTCCGCCCGGTTGCGGGCTTCCAGGATATGTCGTCCCTTCGCTTGGTTGAGACCCAGCAGGATAAGTTGCTCCGGTTGATCCTGTTTGTACGCCGCCAGGATATGTTCCTCCGCCCGGTTGCGGGCTTCCAGGATATGTCATCCCTCTGCTTGGTTGAGACCCAGCAGGATAAGTTGCTCCGGTCGATCCTGTTTGTACGCCGCCAGGATATGTTCCTCCGCCCGATTGCGCACTTCCAGGATACGTCGTCCCTCCACTTGATTGAGATCCAGCAGGATAAGTTGTTCTGGCCAATCCTGTTTGTACGCCACCAGAATATGTTGTTCCTCTGCCCGGTTGCACACTTCCAGGATGTGTTGTTCCTCCGCCCGGTTGCGCACTTCCAGGATACGTTGTCCCTCTGCTTGGTTGTATCCCACTACCATAAATCGTTCCTCCTCCTGATTGCATACCTTGTGGATAAGTCATTCCTCCCCCTGGTTTTAAACCTCCGGGATATGTCATTCCTCCGCTGGGTTGTGTTGTACCAGGATAAGTTGCTACAGGTCCACCTGTTTGCACACCTCCAGGATAAGTAGTTCCTCCTCCTGGTGATACCGGTCTGGGATACGTTTCTCCACTTGGTTGTGTTCCACCAGGAAATGTTTTTCCAGCTCTTCCCGTTTGTACTTGGCCAGGGTGCGTTCTTCCATTTGAAGGTAAGCCAGGGTAAGCTATACCTCCACTTGGTGGTACTTCTCCCGAATAAGTAATTCCTCCACCTGAGAAAATACCTTCAGGATAAGTCATTCCACTGCCTCCGGGTTGTTGTCCGCTGCTGGGATAAGTCGATTGAATGCCTGGGTATGCAGTACCTCTCCCCGGAGGCACTTCTCCAGAATAAGTAGTTCCATCAACTCCTGACTGAGTTCTTCCCGGGTAAGGCGTCCCTCCGCTTGGTCTCGTTTCGACCGAATGAGACGTTGCACCTCCAGGATAAATTACTCCAGTACCGGGCCGAACTCCGCCAGGATACCCTGATACACTGCCAGGTGTTACTCCTCCAGGATATGTCGTTCCGCCACCGGGCGCCACTCCTGCTCCGATATGCACTGCTCCTGCAATTGGCTGGGTGCCGTCAGAAATTTTTGTTCCATCACCAGCCGCTACTCCTCCAGGATAACGTGACCTCTCACCAGGTTGTATTCCTCCGGAGTAAAACGTATCTGTTCCCGGCTGCGCACTTTCACCACTTGGCTGCGTCCCTCCCGTGTAACCGCTTGTTGGAACTCCTCCAGAATACGTTGCCCCTCCACTCGGTCGTATTCCTCCAGGATAGGTTGTTACAACACTCGGCTGCATTCCCCCTGGATAACTTATACTACCACCGGGCTGCACGCCTGCAGGATAATTTACTCCCATTTTCGTTTGGTCAATCACCCTGCGATGTGTACCAGGCTGACCATTTTCGGGGTAAGTAAAACCCTCCGGCTGGGTCGTACCGAGATAATCACCTGACGTCATACCACCGGGATAAGTTCCTCCTCCCCTAAAAATTCCTGTTACCGGACGTGATTCACCACGATACGTTCCACTAGGTCCAACGGCTCCAATCATACCAGGTCTTCCAGTGTCCTGACGTATCAACTTCCCTGGACTTCTTTCGCCTTCTCCGTATTCCGGATATCCTGCACATCCTTCACAACCCGAACCACCGCTTGACATGCTCTGTGCTTGACCCATTCCATTGCTACCACCTGTTGCTCAAACAAAAAAAACCTATATCTACGAGGGACCTTAGAATTACGCATAATCCGTCTGACATTCAAAAAAAAAATTGGTTATTATGTTCCTTCTTCCAACTTGAAAAATTAAACTAAGTAAACAAGTTAACGCGAAGGAAACCCCGAATATAAGGTTACTTGTATGAGATACGTTTCGATGTACGAACTTCCGTATAATAAATGCTTAATCAGTACCTATCATACAAATACTTAAACAGTACCTATCATACAACTGTTATCTTACATGGCCACCATAATCACATTATAGGCATCTCACTGTTCCATACTTTATTGATAATGCGAACATAGCAACTAATCAAAAATTAATTTTGACTAAGCTGTCTTGCACGCGTTTTCAAAACTCCAGCTATATTTATGTTGACCATTGCGGAGACATTTTCTGCTGGAATAAGCATTTCCAGCACGGTTTCTTTAGAGTGAATCGTGCAGAACATCAAATTTCAGTCGATACATAGGAAACAAAAGAACTAACATAGAACTGCGAACGACGAATTGACGTGTACGATTATTATGATTTTTAAAAACTACCACTCTTTGAGATTGAACGATATATATTTCTTGACCAAAACTTTGTTGAATCGGTATTCTGAATTTTCTGGATAGACAAATATATGGAAAAATTGAGCCGTTCTTGAAACTTTTTAAACATTGGATCTTAATAATATTAAATATTAAAAACTAGCTTCTGTCTCAAGCTTCATCCGCGTAAAATTTTTTTTCGATTCAGTCATTTTCGAATAAAGAGATAATAATTATCCCGCATGAACCGTTAATTTCTTCTGGATAAACAGTATTATGTATGTTATTCCACGACCTAAGACATCTTCGTACCAAATTTCGTCTAAATCTGTTGAGCCGCTTCAATGTAAAGAAGGAATTACATAATAATGCTAAATAATTATTTTATAGGAACTGTGCATTTTTCTAGGAAAAAAAAGTATCCAAAACCTAAAACATCTTGATACCAAAATTCAGTTGAATCCGTTCAGCCGTTTCCGTATAAAGAGGTAATAGCCTTCCACAGATAGCATTCCACAGAGATGATAGCATTCTACAGAAACCGTGCATTTTTCTGAGATAAAAAGTAACCTATGTTTCAATTTAGAATATTATGTATTTGTGTGCCAATTTTCATTCGAATCAGTTAAACGGTTCAAGCTTGTTGTCATTTTCGATTTTAATTACCATTATTCGAGAAAAGTTGTTTTTGCTGTGACGAATTTTAAGCCCAGTACGATTGTGGGCAAATCATTTTTGCTACGTGATTTCATGATTTTATTGAATTTTTTTCTCATTCTCAATAGAAAAACGTTATTAAAAAGGAATGAAATACTAGTTTTCAAAAGGATCTAGTCTTTTGAAAACATATTAGATACGAAATATCAAAGAGTCTAACCAATTTCTGCAATGCATAAACTGCATTGTGTAATTCCAGCAGGAGATGGTGTGTTTAAAGTGAAGTTATTTTCCCAGTGTGACGAATTTAAATTGTGCAACATTTTCAAATGCGTAAGAGAATAAATGGAGAATCAGTAATGTAAACTTTTGTTCATGGAATGAATTAAACTCTCACTTGTACTACGATAAATAATTTTTTGTGCAATAAAAATAAATCAATATAAACAATAAATCTTTATTACAGAAAGAGTGATATACTTATGATCACAGTATGCTTAAAATTCTTCAGAAAAGTAACGACTTTTCATGACAAATGGTAAATAAAATTGAAGATGACAATGACTGCAGAAAAAACGCTTTTATACTGCAAATTGAGCACAAATATCAATAAAAGCGTCAAAACACATGGAAAAAATAATTTCCTCACGATTGCACTAGGCTTAGTATTTGCCAAAAAAATAACTATTTTCCATCAAAAAATTTGAAGAAAATCGAAAGACACAATCACTGTACAAAAAACGATTTTTGCTTAAAATTGAAAAAAAAACAGGACGAATAATTCATTTCATAATTCTTCAAATATTTTCTAATGGAAGAACATTCAAAAACAAAAATTTTGACCCCTGATCCATGAGATTTGCTCTATTTTTCGAGGAGTTGTAAAATAATGAAAAAAAAAATTGAAAATTTTTCAAAAATTTCTGCTGGATAAATTTTTCAAGATAAAAATTTAAAAAAAGTCAGGTGAGTTTCTTTCAGTGTGCTTGAGAAGAGAACAAAATCAGCAAAATAAAAAATGCAAAGGTCAAGCAGTGGCCGATTTGGCGTGGAATGCCCCATATATATGATTGAAATCGAACCGTATTATTGGTAAAGAGGTATTTCTCTCATGAACCCAAACACTTTACAAAGAACTGATTTTTGTTTGAAATAAAGTAAAAGTGAATGCGAAAAGGCTGAGAAAATTTAAGTCACGCTTCCGAACATTTATTCAAGAATTTCAATTTTTTAAATCGTAAAATTTATATGAGAGCTTACAGAGATTCCATGATCCCCACATTTCTATTCAATAAATTTATAGTCTGAATATCTCTGAATTTCTGATACAAACTGTCTCACACATAGAAAAAATAAGGGGTAACTGTATGTTTAAAGGAAATATTAACAATAAAAGTTGGGAAATGTCACAAGCTTTTCGTAAACGCGACATCTCAGAGGTTCGGTTCGGCAACAGCGTAAACTGTTCAATTAGGGAAAAATTCTGATTCCTGGTGCCTGGGAGTTGTAATAATGGGTTGTCATTTATTTTTATAAAGAACCAGTCCAAATTTCACATGATCAACGAGTATCAACTACCTATACGCCCACAAGATACGGGCCTTCACGAAAGGAATACCTTGATAAATAAAACAACTCGTCGTTATTTTGACTCTTATTTTTCTAATTTCTAAAAAGGTCAGCGTTGGAAATAACTCACTGACTACAGCTCTGGACGAATAATCCGTTGCCTCGGCTTCTGCTTTCCCTTCCTTTTGTCCTTCGGAACCAATATTCAAATATTGCGACTGTGTCTGTCCTCGAAATCTTTGAGGCCTAAACGAAGACGACTGACGTTTTGCTCTAATGACTGGAGCATTGGCGAATTCTCCACGATTTTTTCTCGTTATTTCTCGTTTTGCACGCTCCAATAGAGTCTTCGATATTTTTTTCTTTTTCGTTACTTCATAATTTTCGTCTTCTGGTATTTCATTGTAAAGTGTGTTCGAAGTTTTGGCAGGCACTGGCTTGCTCTCTTGCAACAAATTTATCGTTGAATCTTTGCAGAAAGCGACGATTTGATAACCAGCCAAACGCCATGCCTTATTCAAATGTCACAATATCAATTACTGACAGAAGCGTTCCTTGTTCAAGTGGAATTCCATTAATGCCTGGACCGCCTTGATTGTAGCGGTGTTCAAAGCGGCCCAGGCATCAATAGAGTTTACATATATTATTACATAATTTTTTGTGCAAATTTACCTCAATTTTTGTCATATTTAAGGCTGAAGCGTAAAGCACTCTTTGCGGAAAATAACTTTTTTCAAAACTGCTCGAAAAACCTTCTCCAGTTCCGCCCTCATTTCGTATCTTTTCCAAATAACAAATTGTCCGTTCAGGATTTCTGTATGCTGTATAACCCTATAATTTCATCATGATGTTTGAAAACGTTTTATGTTGGATCTTTCGTAGATTGTATATTGCGATTTCATCTCACCATTTCAAAGTCTTTGAAAGTCGAAGATGCATGGTGGCTTCTTCGTACCGGAGACTCTGAACTCATGTCAACAGATAATTGATCGAATTTTGTTTCCTCCTGTAATTATTAATACGTTTTCTCTTGTTTTATTTTTTTTTTAATTTTTTTCATAAGTGCTAATACGGCATGATAGGGATGAACAAATCGAGCGACGTTTGCACTCGTTATAAAATCAACTTTGCGGGCTTTCTTAATCGTAATTGCTCTATCACATGAACTCTGATCCACCAAATGTAAAAAAACGCAATCTTTTCCCAGTCGCATGGTTATCACGGCGCATCGAAAAAATTTCGGCGAATAATTTTTGATCGTTTGACCTATGAGATGACGCGAATTTTAATATCGTTAAGTGGCTGATTATAGTGGTTTTAAAAATTACAGATTGATAGAATTTTGCCAAATAATTACACTTTCCTATTAAGATATTCTACATAGATTATATTGGAATATTCAAAGTTGTGATTTGTTAGACTCTCTCACGTAGTTCGTGAATGTCTTATATTCAAATTCCAGAGCATAAAAGATCGATTCAATCATGGTAGTCTGCCGATTATTATGATTTATGTATGAGAGTGAGAGCTATTATAATTGATGATAGAAAAATAAACAAACTTACATGAATTTTTGCGAAGACGTTGGTCAGGAGCAAAAGAATCGTCACAGTTTGCCACCACATGTTGACTGTTTGGAGGATATCTCCCTCGATTGTGTCTCGTTTGGGGTGCAACGAACCTCGTTTTTGCGAGGTATTCCCCAGTAAATCCCACTCTTCGCGGCGTCAAATCACTTAGGCACCACAAGGCAGTGAATTTTGGAGCACTGCCCGCAGCCGCAATGTTCCGTAAGCGCTTGGAGAGGATATCAAACTGATGCTGATAGCACGAGGTCGATTCTAAAAAACCTCTTACTAATATACTATCCCAGTGATCTTTATACGTTTATCCATAAATTGCTTCCATATCTCTTCCTCTCACTCTTTTATTTCTCGCTTTCCTAAATCATCGTTTTGTCCCGTCGAATTCTCGACGATAATTACAGATCATTACATGGAACATTAGAAATTTTCATTGCACATCTGTGTTACAAAACTTGTCTGTATCTTCATTTCTCGTTCAGATTGAGAGCTCCCAATCGGTTCACCGATAAGTCTTATTTGTCAGGGCATCGGCATCGATTCGACGTCATTGCTTCGGTCTCTCTTCTTCCTCACTTCCCTCCACCTTACGACGCCCCAATTATTTATTCCGATCGATTTGCTAAAGACAAGCGATACGTTGTTGTTCATCGAGATCTTGCACAACGCATTCGCTTATTTGAAACCCGACTATCTCGGAATAACCAGTCTAAATCATTTTTCTTTACGCATTTGACCCTGTAACCATTTTTTATGTGTTCCATTAATATTTTTTATGATTTTATGTGGCTACTTTTTTTTCTTGGTGCCTTATGCTTTAAGTTATTCTGTTGTAGATCAATAACTTATTTTTGGTACTAATCGTGGATCATTTTACCCACATTTTCATTTTAATCACCTGTTACACCCAGAAAAAAGATCTATTTCAATCTACTAGGATCATTTATTCGATTTTTTAAAATTTATATGAAGAAAATTTCCATTTCAGTGCATTTATTTGGGTACCCACGTCAAAGCTTATCGCTCCAACCACTACGTGGCGCAGAGCGTCGAAACATTTCTTATATATACGAATTGTGCTCTGGATGTGCATAAATAGCGGAAACCCAAGTTATACTTACTCAAAACGGACCATGTCTCAAAACAAACAGACGGTCGTGAATTTTTATGTCTACCCGCAGGGTTCCAGACTCATGGAAATATTGAGTAACAGAAATAATAATAATAATAATAATAAATGTGGTGTAAATAATATTATAAAGATTTTTTGCAGCTCAACAACATGCTTGTAAAATTTGTGAAAACTTTTTGAAATTGAAAATCGCAAAAATAGATCTTTCATTAATCTTAAATATAAAAATATTCGAATGAAAGAAAATCATTTCTTAAAGTTAAAAAGAGCTTATTAGGCCGTGGGACAAAAAAATGTATTTTATTCAAATAGATCCTAGTTGAACCAACTAGATGTTTTTTCTGGGTGATACCATACTTCTTAATGAAGTTTTCTTTTCTGTAGGTACTCCGTCGCTGTTTCCAGCCCGCAAATTGGGAGAGGGTTTGCAACATGAATTTAGAGTTCAAGTTTATTTGAAAACCCGTAAACCAATCTTGCTCAAATTTTGTATATTGGTAAGCAATATCAAATAACGAAAAACTCTTTCCGTACGGTAAAATGTTTTAAAAAAATCGTTTAAAATGTTCATTTCTTGAAATGCATAACTCACTCTACTTTGATTTTTTCTTGTTTTTGGTTCAATTAGAAATAATAAGAATCTCTTACCTGATGTTATTAAGATAATATAATTACAACGGAAACTATGCTTTAACCATTTTTGTAGTCATCCACAGTGCTCGACAGCTATTACCGATCATTTAAAATTGCTTTGAGAACGAAAAATCCGTTTTGCTTGGTAAAAGTATGGGTAAATAGTAACGTGTCACAAATTCAACACTTGTTATTCGTGTCTCGTATCCATAAACATACAGAAATTAAAGACGTTTTCCGCTCACTCGTTAGATGTTCCTGTCTAATGATGTACACAACATATAGTCAACTTCGTTGAATGAATTCACCTCACTCCTTATTTCGCGATTTATTAAGAATAAATCAAGTTTCACATAACAACCAGCTAGGAGTTTTACGTTGACGTATTTTCAATCATACATGCATGTTCATTAAGGTTCAATTTTTTTAAAGGTCGCTCGAACGACTTTGTTATTTTTTATTCTATCGTGGCTGATAATCACGATTTAAAAATTTCAATTTTTCCGTTTCGCATGGAAAAATTTGTGTACTTAATAGAACAGTGGTTCTCCCAAAGTTTGGGCTATAATCGAAACTTTTTAGAGGTCGCTTAAATAACTTTATTTTTTTTGTTTTTATCCTGGCTGACAATCACGATTTAGAAATTTCAATTTCTCCGTTTTGCATAAAAAAATATCATCACCCGATACAGCAGTGATTCTCCCAAAATTTGAGCTCTAGAAAAACTTTTTACAGGTCGCTCCAACAGCTTCAATTGTTTTCGATCGTGGCTGCTAATCACGATGTAAAAATTTCAATTTTTCTGTTTTGTATAAAAGTATATTAGTACTTGATAAAACAGTAGTTCCCCCAAAATTTGGATTCATAAAAAAATTGATGCTCGCGCAGGCGGCATTGATCTTTTTCGTTTTTGAATTTTGGCTGAAAATCATGATATACACTGCCGGTCAAAAGTATGGAAACGCTTTTCGTAATTTCCAGCCGCACTAAAAGTTGAAAAAAATTCTGAAAAAATTCGAGCGAAGAGAAAATTGAAGATTAAAAACATTTTCTATTTTGATATTTGCCTTAAACTTTATGGTTCTCGAGTTAAGCCACCCTTTCAATCGAAGTTTCGACGAGAAATTATGAAAAAAAAAATCTTGAACAAAAATTCTGAAAAAAATCTAGAGTATCCAGTATGACCGTACGCACCTTCTTATCCTCTTGACAATTTCATTAAAACCCTGTAGTTTCTTTGTTACGCCGAATTTTTTGAAAATGGTCTTTTTTATACAAAAAAGGCATATTTTTGCAAAAAAAAATCGCACGAAACTTTATAAAAAACAAAATTAAAGCTTGTGCTCCCTCTTTTAAGTTTTGTATGGGAAAAATCATGGAAAAAAATTTCCATGGATGCTGCGCCCAATTTTGAACAGCTAAAAAAAAGACGAAAAACGACCATGTTCAAAACTGTGTGCTGGGTCCAAAAAAAATCGTAAAAAATATTTTAAAAGACGCAAACGAAGCTGAATACGTACTCTTCAAAAGCCCGTTTGCTAAATTGGAATAACTACTTTTTTGGCAGAGCAATTGAACTTTTAGTGCCGCTCGAAATTACGAAAAGCGTTTCCATACTTTTGACCGGCAGTGTAGATGTTTAGATTTTTCGGTACCACGACAATAGATATTAGTATAAAAAGTGAGCCTTCCGAAATTTAGGTGGTAGCAACAAAGTTAGAAGATGCGCGAGCGATTTTTTTTATTTTTACAATCGATTTCGTCTAAATTCATGATATATAAATATCGATTATACGCTGTAGTAACAAAAAATGTTGATACCCAATGAAGCAGTTGTTCCACAAGAATTTTGGTCCTGGTGGAAAATGTAACAAGTTTCTCAGGCAACTCTTTAACGACTTGGAATTCTAGAACACGAATGCAATTTTATTGTATCACATATCAATAAACATTGAAAAAATACTGTTGAACGTATTATTTGGTTATTCCGCAGTCAAACTAAATGAGCTTATAACATAATGCTAATATGAATATTCAATATAATATTATAATAATATAATGATATTAATCAAAATGAAAAGTTACTTGCAAAATCTATAAATTTTTTTTCAAATGCCCCAAATTATGGAAAAACGCTTTTTTTAAAAAGTGCCAACATCTTCTGCTGCAACAATGTGAAATCGAAATAAAGAGACGCGGTAGCGGCTCGACGCCAAGTATTAAAAGAAAAGTAAAAGAAAAATTTAAATAAAAGAAAAAGAAAAAGCCAGCGCGAGGCCTACCGCACTCTTATTTTCTATACAATAATTTTCGGCTCAAAATGAAAAAAAATAATTGAAATGGCGTGCGTGGCCTTAAAATTTTTTTTCAAGGATCCAAATTTCGGGTAAATCACTGCTTCATGAAATATTTGTTTTTTGTTGCGGCACGAAAAATTGGAAATATCTATATCATGATCGGTAGTCAAAATCGAAAAAAAATGTTAGTCATTCGTCATACTTATTAGACTGATACAAAATAAAACGTATTTTACCTTTCTTGCCTTGGACGTTAGACATTAATGAAACAAACGTTCTATATGGATCAGAGCTTAAGAACTTAACATTATATCAACTTTTATGGATTCAATTGTTTTCAAATTAGAATAGAAAGAAAAATTCAAATTGAAATAGAAATTTAGAAATGCGAAAACCGTTTGACTTACGAAAAACCTGATGCCCGGAAAGTGTATAGGGCATTCCACGCCAAACCGACCAGCCTGTGGCCCTCATGATTTTCGATTGTCTTGAACATTTTTTATCTGTTAGAGCTTACCAAAACATGTTCTTCGTAATCATTTTGGGTTCTTGTCTCGATCCGTACAAAGATGGTGATCTTTTTACAATTTTGCACAAACATTTTTTTATACCCATAACTTTTTTGAAAACATAGATATCAAAATAAAAAAGAAGCCCGTTTCTTAGTCGTTTTCTTAGTCTTAGATCGTAGTTTCATAAAAATATTGAAACAAAATCAAAACTGAATTTCATATGTTTTTTTTTCTTCATATTCATAAAATATTTTTTTTCTAGAGTTGCAGTAGCCATTTAAGACAAGTACATTTACGTTACTATATACAAGAAAGACGAGTCGCTAATAGGGTCTTTACAGCAAATAGAGCTGGTCAAACGTTTTTTCAAAATTTCTTTTTACGTTTTTTTTTTACTCTTGATCGTCACTATACAAAGCTCTGTAGCTTCACGCATGTTGTAGATATCAATATCTCATTTTTCGAGGCATTAAGGAGGTTCATCTGGTAATCGAATTAACTAAAAGATATTGATTGAAAAATTTGAATACAGTTATCAATATCAACTAAATCACCTGTCAAAATTTCAGGTCCTTACAATACTTTGTTTGAGATAAATTAATAAAAACAGATTTCTCAATTTAACACGGTTCCTTATGCGTTTCTGTGGTTTTCCCGTCTGTAAACATGAAATTCGCAAGCATTGACAAACAGTTTCGTGCGAAATTTCTATAAATGCTTCAAAAATATCTAAGAAAATTTTTTACCACTTCTCCTAAAATCCATTCGATACTTATGAGGTTTGGAATAAATAAATTTGTCTTGAAGGCGGAGGTTAAACTTTGGAGGTTAAACACATTAAACATACTGGGCCGACTATGCCAGTCGTGACAGTTTTTTGGTTTTGACTTGCTCGGTACCAGATGAACTTCCGTAAAAAGAGGCGGCGTTTTTTGCACATATTTTTTCACGTTTCGTGATTGCTGTCTAGTGACACTAGTTCCAACTAAAAACATTCTGCTAGTTTATGTGAGACTGTCATTTCTTAATATGACAACCGACTTTTTCACATTACAGTGACAGCTGTGAGTTGAAAAATGTTATAAAGATCGTGATCGCGGTTTGATAGTGGTAGTTGTGAAGTTATAAAAATAAGGTTATAAAAATCGCG
Organism: Campoplex nolae; assembly: GCA_037893425.1. Lineage (NCBI taxonomy): Eukaryota > Metazoa > Arthropoda > Insecta > Hymenoptera > Ichneumonidae > Campoplex > Campoplex nolae. The sequence continues at coordinate 45,673 of JBBLXU010002839.1, forward strand.
AGTGTGAAAGTTGACGGACATTTTTTGTAATTTAATTTCCGGTTAGAGAGATCAGAGAAAATTTTTTTTTTCATCAATAGTGAGAATTATGAGATTCAAGCAAAATTGTGAAAATCGCAGAGGTAAAAGCTGACTGAATCTATGATTGTATTTCGCGCCTCTTCCTCGAGATCAAAATTGTAGTACCCCCGCTTCCTCCAGTGTCACCACAATTTTTTAAAGCTAAAAAAAAAATCTGCTCTTCTTTGTCACGTTGCCACGCGCTGTTTACTCGCTCGTGATTTTCTTCATTCTTTCGTTTTGTGCCAGTGTCATCACATCGAATAGAAAAAATAATAATTCATCATGGGTCATAGAAAAAGGAAAAGGACATCATCAATGGACAAGGAAAAAGATAATAAGAGACTCCGACGAAAGATTCAAAAATTGGAAGAAGAATTAGAGGAGAGAAGAAAAAATTTCATTTTTGTTTTTTTTTTTTTTACACAGATCGACATCGATTCAGATTGAGTTAGAATTATAAAGGAATCGGAAGTTGGATTAGGAATAGTGATCGGATCAATTCAGAAATTAAATATTCAAGCGATTTGATCGCGGTGATGAATCGTATTTCTGGTGGTTACCAGATCACAGTATTTCGTTTGACGAAAAATAAAAAAGAATGCCATATAATTGGAAATAGGGTTTGACCCTCGAGGTTTGACCTAAATTCGATGGGACCTGAAAAAGCACGTTGGTTTCCTTTACAGGAAAACGATCGCCGGGATATTCTCCATCGAGGTCATCGAAGAATAGAAATTATCAAAGAAGTTCATCTTCTCGACGTAATTCAAGGTCGAGTTCAGATTTAAGTGTGAGTGATAGGTCCCGATCTCTTCCGAGACACACGTCGCACCATTCTCGATCTCGAAACCAGTCTCGATTTTCGAGAAAAGAATTATCAAGAAGAAAGGTTTCAAAAGACAGAAACTCAACTTCTCGGTCGCAGTCTCCGTCAAACACGTCTGGACATTCACCCGAGAGTAATCAGGAGGAGAATCAGAAGGAAAATGAGGTTAATAAGGAATTATTAGAAATAATAAATGAAAAGGAATTATCAGAGATTCGGGATGAGACGTGTGAAATTAGTTCAAAAGAAAAAACCGATGATCTACCGTTGGGTACCTCTTCTTGTATTACATCGGAAAAAATACCAGAACACGAAGTTGATCTTCAACAAGAAGTATTGAATGTGCACGTCTCGAAACGGATAAGTTAACCGGAGCGGCGATTCACAAAGAGATTGTTTTGCGTTGGTCTGAGATTTTGAGAAAAGGACTTCCTGCTGAAGAAGTCAAGACAATTTGCGACAAGTATCCGATCCCAGAAAATTGTACGAACATAAGGGTTCCAAAGTTGAATGCAGAAATTTCTGCTGCTGTGCAGGAGGTGACGATAAAAAGAGACAAGCGCATAGTAGAAAAACAGGAACGTTTAGCCGCTTGTTTGGCAGCTATAGGAAAGGCGTTATCGATTGCAATAAAAATTAACGATGAAAAAAAGATCGAAATACTCGAATGTTTGAGTGACGGAAGCAGATTGTTGGCTTCGATTCATCGAGAGGACTCCCTAGCGAGAAAGAGTCATATTCTCGCAAATTTGAATTCTTCCATAAGAACCACCTTATCGAGTACGTCAGTGGACGAATGGTTGTTCGGTACGGATTTGGAAGAAAAAATAAAGGTAGCAAAGAGTATAGAACGAACGTCAAAAGATTTGAAATCCTCGTCAAAGATTATGCATCGAAACAGTGGTCACAAATTTCCAAAAAACTCGAGTGGCCCGTCGCGTCAACCACCGTTCAAATACCGGAACATGACGTTGAGCGGACAACGATCAGGGAACAAGAACTCGAATGTCAAGAAGCTACCGTATCGCAGAGAATCAACTCATTATCATCACCCGAAACGCCGCTAGACTCACCAGACAATGTAGGTCGATCAGCAGGTAGATTAAAATTTTTCATAAAAGCCTGGTCAAAAGTGACAAACGATCCTACCATTAGAAGTTGGATTCAGGGGGTTAAAATTCCTTTTTCTTCAAAACCGAGACAGGAGGGCTGTCCCGTTGAATCTTCGTGGTCAATTTCCGAACAAAAATTAATAGAAGAACAGATTTCAAAATTAATAGATAAGGGAGCACTTATAGAAAGTTGTCCATCAAAAAATCAATTTTTGTCAAACATTTTTTTGGTCCCATAACCAGATGGATCATACAGATTGATATTGAATCTTAAAAAGTTGAACGAGTTTATTACAACGAAACATTTCAAACTTGAAGATTGGAAAGTTGCTAAGAAATTGATCAATTCTTTCGATTACATGACAACAATAGATTTGAAGGATGCTTATTACTTCTTACCTATAGCAGAAAAGTGTAGAAAATTTTTAAGATTTTCGTATAAAGGAAAAATTTTTGAATTTACATGCTTGCCGTTTGGGTTAAATGTTGCTCCATACATTTTTACCAAACTTATGAAACCAATAGCAGCATATTTGAGAAAACGTGGTATTGTTTCAGTTTTTTATTTGGATGATATATTAATTATTGGAAATTCATATAAGGAATGTCGTGAAAATACGGAGAAAACAATAGTGTTATTACAACAATTAGGATTTGTAATTAATATGGAAAAGAGCCAAAGAATTCCAAAACAGCGTGTCAAATATTTAGGGTTGATTTTCGATTCAAGAAAAATGACCATAGAATTGCCGAAAGATAAAGTAGAACGAACTTTGAAACTCTTACATAAATTTCAAAGACTTACTCGTTGTACGATAAGAGAATTCGCGGTTTTGGTGGGTACATTGATTTCTCGGTGTCCAGCCTTGAAATATGGAATGATACATGTAAGATCTTTTGAGAGAAAGAGAGCCTGGGCTTTGAAAAATAGTTACAATAATTTCGATACAGTCATGAGATTGTCAGGGGATTTAGACGAAAAAATTGAGTGGTGGAAAACGCATCTGTCTATCGCGTCTGCACCAATTAAGAAACCAGGGTATGAATTAGAAATTTTTTTCCGATGCGTCACGGTCAGGATGGGGAATATGTTGCGGAAAAGAACGAAGTAATGGATATTGGAGTGTTGAAGATGGAAAAAATCACATTAATGTTCTAGAGTTAATGGCAGCCTTTTTTGGTTTGAAGTGCTTCGCGGATGATAAAAGAAATTGTAATATTTTGCTGCGTATAGATAATACAACGGCAATCGCGTACATTAATCGTATGAAAGAGAGCTGCTGTGAAACTCTTAGTGCTTGGGCTAAGAAAATTTGGACGTGGTGTGAACAGAGAGAAATTTGGATCACAGCATCTTATATTAGTTTAAGCAAAAATACTGAGGCGGATTTCGAGTCACGAAAATTGAAGCCTGAAACAGAGTTTGAACTTTCTGAGAACAAGTTCCAAAAGATTTGCAAGGTTTTAGGGAAACCACAAATAGATTGATTTGCCTCTAGAGTAAATGCGAAATGTCATCAATACGTGTCATGGCAAAGAGATCCTGGACGAATTGCTATCGATGCTTTCACACTGGAATGGAAACAATGGTTCTTTTATGCCTTCCCACCTTTTTCACTCATTTTGAGAGTATTAAGAAAGATCGAGAATGAATCAGCAGAAGGAATAGTCGTAGTTCCGTTTTGGAAAGCTCAACCATGGTTTCCGTTATTTTTATCTATGCTGGTGACGGAACCGATTTTTTTTTAGGCGAATTCTGAATTAATTCGTTTTTCCCACAGAGAAACGCATCCTTTGTGGCAACACCTTACCCTGGTGGTCGGCAAGCTATCAAGGAGGCGTTCATCAGGAAACAAGTTCCTTTGGAATCAATAGACATTTTAATTGCGTCATTATCTGAATCTTCATTTCGTCAATATGAGTCTGGTCTTAAAAAGTGGTGGATTTTTTGTGAAGAAGAAAAGATAAGTCCATTTGATGGTTCTACAAACACTGTAATTGCGTTCCTCACAAAAGAATTCGAAAGGAAGATTTCTTACAGTTCGTTAAACTGTTATAGATCAGCAATTTCATTAATTTTTTGATCGAAATTGGGTAATAATGAAAAAATACAACGGTTTTTTCGAGGTGTAATGAAATTGAGACCAGCAACTCCCAAATACGATTCGACTTGGGATACAAAAGTAGTCTTGTATTACGTCTCAAATCTATTTCCGAATGAAGATATAAGTATGGAAAAATTAACACGAAAATTAGTAATTTTGCTGGCTTTAGCTTCGGGACAACGAATCCAGACTTTATCTTTAATTGATATCAGAAACATTCACCGAGTGAAGGAGGATTTGTTAGAAATAAAAATTCCTGATAGGATAAAGACATCCGGAATAAATAAGAATCAACCGGTATTAAGGTTACCATTTTTCGAGAATGATAAATCGGTTTGCGTAGCCTCTGTGTTATTAACTTATGTGGAACGCACAAAAGAGTTGCGGGGATCAGAAGTAAAACTTTTCATTTCAATTAAAAAAACCTTACAAAGCGGTCGGTACTCAGACATTAAGTGGATGGATAAAATCAATTGTATTCCGCGCCTCCTCCTCAGATCACCTGGTAGTACCCCTACTTCATGTACCTATTACCACACGGTTTAAAGAAAAAATTTTGACATATCTACCGTCTTCTGTCTCCACAGACGACGTTCCGGTCTTAACTTCATTCCTTTTCTTTGTGTAAGAAAAACCACACGAAAAATTTTAACTGTCGAATTAATTAATTGAAATTAAAATAATAACAATGGGTCATAAAAGAAAGCGATCTCATAAAAATGACGAAAATAATTAGGAAAAAGAATTAAAGCGCATGAAAAAGAAGATGAGTTACCAAGAGAAAGAAATTCATCGGTTGAAAAAACGTAAGTTTAACCTAAACAAAACGTTTGCTTTTTTGTTTACAGAAAATAACCTTGGTGCACTGAGACTTGTCAAAAATTTTATACAAATAGAGTTGAGTACAACAAGTTGTAAATAAACTCGCTGTATTGTAAATGAGATGGTCAAGTACCATGTGAAGGTGGACAAGCTCCACCGCTCATTTATCCAGCTACTATAAATTATTCGTGGACAAGTTCCCAATAATAATTTAATCTATCATCAATGACGAGGATAGTGATATAAATTATTCAAGTAATAATTTCACAAGGATATTGTGTAATTCAGAAAGCAGACACCAAGGTTCGTCATCATCGTCGGAAGAAGAGTATTCATCGTCGTCAGGTCAGCGCGGTCCTGTTATCACTCTCACGACACAGCCTCCAGCACCGTCAACTGAGAATTCTCAGAAAAATAACCCCAAAACAGCAAGTTCTTCTCCGAAGGTAGCTAATCAAAGCGAATTAGAGGAAAACGGTGAAACTTTTGGTGACAAGGACACTCCAGAACAAGGTAAAACTTTAACTGAACAGACTCAAGTGCATCCAAGCACTGAGTCTACAGAGGAGGCTGCGAAAGCGGTGAAAGATCCGGTTATCGAGGGAAAAATGCTGGAAGCCATCGGCAAACTACTAGACGAGGAAAAGAAGACTAGTCCAGCTATTCACAATGACATCCTTGTAAGATGGAAAGGTATTTTAAAAGAGGGTCTCCCAACTGAGGAACGAGAGTTGTTATTCAAGAAATATCCAACTCCCGAAAATTGTTTAATTGTAGAACCACAAAAATTAAACGTTCAGGTTAAAGCTTCATTGCTAGAACCTATAATCAATAAGGACAAGCGTCTTATTGAAAAACAACGCAAAGTATGTGTATGTTTGTCGGCCTTAGGATCTGTATTATCAGACCTCCTAAAAGGAAATACTCCCGAAGCTACTAACCTAGTGGCGACTCTTAGCGATACCGCAAGAGTCTTAGTTGATTTGCAGCGGGACGAATCTTTGACAAGACGTCTGATTATCTCAGCTAACATTAATCCATCGCTCAAGGAAACTCTTAATGCTACAGTGATGGATGAATGGCTTTTTGGTAAGGATTTAGACGAATCCTTGAAGACAGCAAAAATTATTCAGCGTACTTCAAAAGAGTTGGAGCCAGTAGGTAAAACTCCAGCTATGTCAAAGCCAAAAAACTTGAAACCCCTCCCTCAACAGCCCTACCGTGGTCTAGAGGAGTTGAGGGGGGTAGTGAATCAGCGTACTCCAACACAGAACTTCAGAGCAAACACGAGCCAGAAAAAACCGTATTATCCGCGCAGAACGCCGACGAACAAGGATCGTCGCCCATACAGGAAATAAATACACCGGCAAGTGTACCCGCGGGGCGGTTAAAACGATTCCTACCAGCCTGGGAGGAAATTTCGGATAATCATACTATAATTGAGTGGGTCAAGGGGTACAAGATACCTTTTAGTAAAACTGTCTCTCAACCATACCCACCAAGGGTTCACAGTTGGTCCTCAAAAGAGTACAGTCTAATCTCAGAACAAATAAACGTACTCCTAATTAAAGGAGCTATTGAGGAATGCATAAATGAACCGGGACAATTCATTTCAAAAATTTTTCTGGTACCAAAATCAGATGGCACGCATCGATTAATTCTCAACCTGAAAGGCTTAAATGAATTTATTGAGACAGAACATTTTAAGCTAGAAGATTTACGTACAGTACGAGAGCTAATATATGACAATTGTTTTATGACAACCTTAGACCTCAAAGACGCGTATTACCTTCTTCCAATCGCGGAAAAATATAAGAAATATTTAAAATTTGAATTTGGTGGCAAGTTTTACCAATTTACGTGCCTTCCTTTCGGTCTCAACACTGCGCCGTATGTTTTTACAAAACTACTTAAACCTGTGTTTACTTGGCTCAGAAAAAGAGGTTTTATTTCAGTTGTCTATCTGGACGACATATGGCTGGTTGGGGAGTCTGAGGTTGACTGTAGGAATAACTTACGAGAAACTCGTAAATTATTAGAAAAATTAGGATTCATAATTAATGAAGCCAAAAGCCAATTATCTCCCTCAAAAGAATGTCGTTTTCTAGGCTTTCTCATCAGTTCAGCAGAAATGAGAATAAATCTCCCAGAAGAAAAACGTTCCACTATCAAAAGTCTAATTAAAAAATTCGAAAATTCAAGAAATTGTAAAATTCGGGAATTTTCTTCCTTGATTGGTACCTTGGGAGCCTGTTGTCCAGCTGTAAAATACGGTTGGGTCTATTTAAAAGATCTTGAGCGAGAAAAATTTGAAGCCCTTCGCGCTAATAGGGAAAATTATGAGGCTCATTTCACATTATGATCTAATGTAAATGAAGATTTTTCCTGGTGGAAAAATAATATCGATGTAGTTTATAAGCCTATAAAGTCCTTGAAATTTCGTGTAGAAATATTCTCAGATGCATCTCTGACGGGCTGGGGTGCCGCTGTAGATAGCAAAAGCACGCATGGGTTCTGGAGTGGAGACGAAAGGGATCTGCCCATTAACCACCTTGAACTACTCGCAGCTTTTTTCGGTCTGAAATGTTTTGTTGAGGAGCTACGCAATTGTGATATCTTACTGCGAATAGATAACACAACGGCCATTGCTTACATTAACCGTATGGGAGGTACACAGTACGAGAGGTTAAGCAAGATAGCAAAATCAATTTGGAAGTGGTGTGAAGAGAGAAATCTTTGGATTTTCGCTTCATACATTCCATCGAAAGAGAACGCAGTTGCAGATTTTGAATCGAGGAGATTAGAGCCGGAAACAGAATTTGAGTTAAATCAATCAGTGTTCCAAAAAATTTGTAGAACGCTAGGAACTCCGGATATTGATTTATTTGCAAGTCGAATAAATACTAAGTGCAAAAAGTACTGCTCGTGGAAAAGAGACCCAGGAGCAATATGGATTGACGCTTTCACTGTTAATTGGTTCTCCTGGTTCTTTTATGCATTCCCTCCGTTCACTTTAATTCCAAAAATATTAAAGAAGATCATTAATGAAAGAGCTAGGGGTATCCTAGTTGTTCCTAATTGGCCCTCCCAGAGTTGGTATCCTCGATGCATGGAAATGTTCGAATCACCTCCTATTATCTTCAAGCCTGACGTTAATATGCTATTTTCGTCTGACAGAAAACCGCACCCGCTTTGGTACCAGATTTCCTTGGTGGCAGGAATATCATCCAGCAGGCGTATAGGAAAAAAGGAATGCCAGAAGAGGCAATAAAAGTTGCTGTAGCTTCGCTGACAGACTCATCTCTCAAACAGTATGAAGGACCACTAAAACGATGGTGGAAGTTTTGTCACTTAACAGATACCGATGTTTTTAAAGCAACAATTCCAGACGTGCTAAGATTTTTGTCAGATGAATTTGAAAAAGGATCAGCATACGGAACGCTTAATTCTGCAAGGTCAGCTGTTGCACTTATCTTGGGACCAGAAATTGGACAAGACGCGCAGGTAAAGAGATTCTGCAAAGGTGCATCGAGACTGAGACCAGCTCAACCAAAATACGACGCAACATGGGATCCGCAGATAGTGCTTAACTTTCTGGAAAGATGGTTCCCTTATGATAAGGTCCCTTTAGATCAATTATCTCAAAAAACAGCTACTCTCCTAGCCCTTGCTACAGGGCATAGGATGCAAACTCTAGCGGCTATCGATATAAGAAATATAAAAAGAATTGAGGACCGCGTTGTGATAAATATTCCGGCCGAGATAAAGACCTCAGGAAAGAATAAGAAGCAGCCAACACTGGTGTTGCCTGTTTTTAAAGAGAGTCCTGCTATTTGTGTGGTAACTGCGCTGGATGAATATCTGTTGAAAACGAAATCTCATCGTACATCAAATGACAGTCTCTTTATTTCGTGGAAGAAGCCACACAAATCTGTTTCATCTCAGACTCTAAGTCGCTGGATCAAGACAGTAATGGAACAAAGCGGTATCGACATTTCTATGTTTACGGCCTATAGCACACGTCACGCAGCGACCTCGGCCGCTAAGACAAGTGGTGTAAGCATCGACCTCATAAGGAAAACGGCTGGATGGACACAAAACTCTAAGACGTTTGCTAAATTCTACGATAGAAAGGTCATTCAAGATCGAAAATTATTTGCTGAAGCTGTGTTCACTAAAAATAATAAAAAATGAACGAAAAGACAGTTAAAAAAAAGAATTTTATTTAATCTGCCGTATAGACAATGCTCTAAACATCTACCAGGTGATCTGAGGAGGAGGCGCGGAATACAATTGAACGATTAAACGAACTTACCTAAGTGAAGTTCTATCGCAATTGTATGAAGCGCCTCCTCCGAAAGATCAGTCCCACCCTAAATCCCTTCTATCCTAAAGGATTGCCCTTGAACATACGGCAGCACTTTAAAAGAATGAAGTTAAGACCGGAACGTCGTCTGTGGAGACAGAAGACGGTAGATATGTCAAAATTTTTTCTTTAAACCGTGTGGTAATAGGTACATGAAGTAGGGGTACTACCAGGTGATCTTTCGGAGGAGGCGCTTCATACAATTGCGATAGAACTTCACTTAGGTAAGTTCGTTTAATCGTTCAATTATGTTCAAGAGTGGTATAGACATAAATGTTTTCTCAGCGCATAGTACACGAAATGCGGCAACATCGGCAGCTAACCGCAAGGGTGTTAATATAGATTTGATCCGGAGGACAGCTGGCTGGTCAAAAGAGTCAGAAACTTTTGCAAAATTTTATAATCGTTGTACTTCAGAGGATAATACGCAATTCGCTAGAGCAATATTGGATCATTCCACATAATCTAAAAGATAATAAAAATGTTATGTTACACATTTATCCTTAATTTCGTTATAAAAAATGTTCGAGTAAAGATGTTTTCAGATTTGTGAAGGTTATTAAAATTGTTACAACAATTATAACTGCCGTAACTGACTTTGAACGACTACAATTTTGATCTCGAGGAAGAGGCGCGAAATACAATTACAGATTAAACGAACTTACCTAAGTGAAGTTCAATCATAATTGTATGAAGCGCCTCTTCCGAAGAGATCAGTCCCACCCTCCCACGCATCTTGAATAAGATACCCCTAATAAAAGTTACGGCAGAACTTTCATAGAAATGAAGAAAATCACGAGCGAGTAAACAGCGCGTAGCAACGTGAAAAAGAAGAGCAGATTTTTTTTTTAGCTTTAAAAAATTGTGGCGACACTGGGGGAAGCGGGGGTACTACAATTTTGATCTCTTCGGAAGAGGCGCTTCATACAATTATGATTGAACTTCACTTAGGTAAGTTCGTTAATCTGTAATTATTTTTCATTCATGACTTGTGGTTATTAGAGTCATATTTGAAATCGAGACTTTTTTCTAAAGATTGAGGGTTCAAAACAGGTATGTGAGTATGAATGGCTGCAAAATTGGAGTGGCATTTTCCGTTATCGTTTGTTCGAGATTTCCGCATCATTAGAAGTTCATGTCGGTTAAAATCACTTGAAAACGTATTCGTGCGATGACCCTTTACTCTCCCCTTCAAAAGTCATTTCTTATGAAAAATTCTCTTCACAAAAAACTAGATCTTTCGAAAAATCTGCGGTGAATTAGAAAAAATTGTTCGAGTAAAAATTCTTCACAATAATTGTGAACAAAAAAAAAGTAAGCAACTCATTATGAAACATTATGAAAAATAATGTTAAATGCTTTTGACAAAGAAAGTCAAGCCCACCAAAACATAATAATTCAGTTCTCGTAAAAGGTTCAGTTTAAAGATTACAAAAAGTTGTTAAATAAGCCACGAAAAAACGGCATAGATGCCGTCAAAAAGTTAAGACTCCCGCTGAATAATAGTTCCGAGTGCGGAAAATTAGATCTGGACTCATAACATCACAAAATCTCAGAAAACTTCACAAAAAGTAATAAAATAAATATAAATTTTGAAATCTTAAATAGTCAAGTATATAAAAGCCGATTAACAAACTTCCCAATTGGGAGGTTTGTTATTAACAAACAAAAAAAACTAGAGCGAAGGATAAATTTCAGCCGGAGTACTTGGCGAAATTTTTAGCTTACTTCACATAATGTACCAACAGCTCAAAGTCACGAACTCGCCAAGTACTCCGGCCGAAATTTTTTCCCGCCTTAGACTTTCCTGTTTGTAATTAGGAGGATTGTTAATTGGATTTAATGTACTTGACTACTTATGATTTCAAAATTTTTTATTATTTAATCACTTTTCGTGAAGTTCTCTGAAATCTTGGCATTTTGTGAGTCTAGACTATAAAATGTGAAAAAAAATCGAAATTATGCAAATCGCAAACCACTGTTTTTTGTATACGTGAAAAATGACCTTGAAAACTGGGTGAATTTCTTAAAAAAAAGTCAAGTTTGGAAAAGAAAATATTTTTTTAATAAAAAGTTAAAAAACATAGGAATTCAGTTCATTTCGTTTTTGAAAAAGTTTCATGCGATCTTTTTCACAGGTTTATTCTATTTTTGTTTGAATGGGTCCAATTTTACGCAGCCAGAAAAAGTCGGAAAACAGCCATTTTCGAAAGTGCTTATCACATCGAAAAACAATCGTAAAAAATATGTAGAGAAATGGATATAAAGGTAAATTTATATCTATATATATATAAGCGAAATACCACTCACTCACTGACTCACTCATCACCAGATCACCGAAACTATGAGCCCGATTGACTTGAAATTTGGCATAGTTACTCCTTTCGCTATGTACACGCTCACTAAGAACGGGTTTTATCCAAATCGTATCCAAAGTTCATTTTTCACCCTCATCATTTTATCACTCAATCAACATATATATATATAGAAAAGATGTTATATATATGTGTTATATATACATATGTTATATATATGTCATATATATATATATATATATATATATATATATTATATATATATATATATATATATATATATATATATATATTATATTATATATGTATATATATATATATATATATATATATATATATATATATATATATATATATATATATATACATATTTGAGATATTAGATCTCAAATATGTTCAAAAAAATTTCGGCCCATAATGGTTTGGAAATATTATTTTTCTTAGCTCTCAAATGTGTTTAACAAAAAAATTTCGGCTAATAATGGTTTCGAAATATTATTTTTCTTTTTGTCTTATTTAATCGGCAATTTTGAATTATGGATACATATCCGTATTCAACGACACAGCAAATCACATATTACCAATTTTAATTCAGGAAAGAGATTAGTAATCAACAACACAGAAAATCATATATTACCAACTGTCGTTACAATCAAAAAATTTTGCATGTACGGTTTGACATATCAAATCGGTTGGTAATATTAGATGTAATATATATGTCATATATATATATGTTTTTTTTTCAATCGAAAATCACTGAACGGATTTCAATGAATCTTTCACGAGATTTAAGATCATGATTCAAACTGAGTTTGTGGTTTTACGAAATTTTGGTATCTTAATTTTTACGGGAATACTAAAAAAAAAGTTTAGCAATTTCATTCAATCTTTAAATTTCAAAAGTCATCGGTAGTTGAATACTATCGATAAACGGAAAAATCGTTTTACCAATTTGGAAGACATTGGAAAACGAACAAAATGAGCGGTGACTCAATTCGGTATAGAAAAAAAGTTGCAGCATTTTTAATGAAATGATGAAAAATCAGGAAAACAAAAATTTTCTGTTTGATCACTTTAGTCAGAAAAAAATTAAATAATTACGCCTGAAATTGAAAAGGAAACGCCAAAAGATGGCCCATGTTAGATCACAATACTTTTTTTTTGTATTGATTCAAAAACAATTTTTATTCCTCATTCTTCATAATTATATAAAACTGATGAATTTCTGAACGGAAGATGTGCAATACGCTTGCTAAATACGCCTGCTAGCTGTGCCGCGAGCGAAGCGAGCGGGCACAGCTAGTTCTTTATAACGCCGTTTGCCACATCGAAATATCTTCATTTTTCAAAGAGGTATCAAACTTTTAGTGTGGATTGAATTTTTGTCCAGTGATTCCATACTTTTTGTCAGAAGTGTAATCGTTCAGATGATAATTTTAGTGCGTGATATGTAGTCGAATGATGTTTCAGCATAATGTCTTTGATAATTACATGTGATATAATAAATATCATTCATCAGTTTACGGAAAATTGCGTAGACAATCGAAAAATGCGTTTAAAATGTACCAAAGTCGAGATAGTCACATCTAAAAATTGAGCAATCAAGCTCATTTTTTAACAGAATTCTTTTTTCACCAATACCTGAAGAAAACAAGTGTAAGAGCCGGTGAAAAAAAAAATGCCACAGTCTAATATACCCGTTTCATTTTCAATCGATTATTATCCGGCATCGTTCGAAATCCACTACTGTTCTTCAGAAAAATCTGCAGTGTTTCCTGTTGAAAGAAATAAAATTTAGTATGACATAAATATTCTAATCATCATATTTTTTTTCGGAAACCTAAAGTAAGACATTCTATTAATTCTGAAGATTAGAGATTGTATAGCAACCGAACAAAATGTTATTGCGTATTATATGGATGACACTCAAGTCAACGTTTCGAGACGCAAAAATTCCGATACTTTCAAGATTGTCATTTGAATCTATAATAACTATTAACTGTGTGAAGAGAATATTTTTCCGCAAATAAATGCGATTAAGTGAGCTATATGAAAAGGTTTTTTCCGTTCTGGTGCGGGAAAGCAAAAACCATTAAGAATTCAGCCATTTTCCGCACACTGCGCACCGATCGAAAATTGCATTTTGAGAGCAGGCATTGCAAGAGATCATTTTTTTCGATGCCTACCAGACAAGTACTCTGTGAGAATTTGCTCAACATACAAAACTACACTTCTAGTAACTGAATGATTTTACCAATCAAATTATACTATACTATACTTTATAATCGTAGGGTAATTTATTATTTATTATTTTAAAATCCTCATAAGCTTCGTATACTTGACCACGAATGGTTAACACTTTGAATTCAAATGATAGTTCTATTCGAAAAGTTTAAAAACTTTTTGAAGTCTCGATCACTGTTTTGAAGACAAAAATTTATTTCCGAACAAGGCAGTTCTGCTCCAATCTCAAAAAGGTGGCAGGTCTTTGAAATTTTGATAGCGCCTTCTTGAATATATTCTTCGCATACCAGCAAAATTTGAATAAGATTGACCACCTACTTTCCGAAATAAAAAATCGTCGTAAGGTGGCAGGTCATTACGTCTGGGGTAACCTGGAACTGAACAGAAACGTGCATTTCAAGGACTTTTCAAATGTGTCCTACAGAAACATGAAAATAAATCTGTCATTGTGTATCCTCTTTCGATGGACAATGATGAATGTAGTAATAAGGATAATAAAAGAAAGGAATTTCATGTACATGCTGGAAATCCAGGTCAAATACGATAAAAAATGATTGGATGTAACGAAGTTACATTTCTGAATTGAATACTGTGCCAGAAAACAAGCATTTAATTTTCAAAAAATGTCTATAATTAAGAAATAATACGAGGAAAATTTTTTCCACGATGCAGCTAGTCTCAAAAATAGTCGGATTGGTCAAAGTTTCTTAGAGAATTTTTTGAAAAAAAAAAAAGATGTCGAACCTCCCGATATCAATGTTATTATGCTTAAAGCTGCAAGACGTATACAAGATGGTTATTATCAATTTTTTCATCCTTTTTTTCAGAAAGTTCAATAAATAACCAAGATTACAATAACGAAAAGAAAGCAAATCGGTCCATTTTCCACCAATTTACAAGCGTACAAAAGAAAATCATCGAATTTCGAAGAAAACCGTATCGCGTGAATGGATGGACAAAAGAATTTGACCTTAAAATGCAATGCACTTCGTAAAATAATTGAAGTACGAACTCTTCTTGTGTGGTCCTTTTTTTTAACATAATTAATTTTTTGGTGGATGCAAGCGATCAGTTTTTTTGTGCACATCCTAATGAATACGCAGTTGAGGCTTGGTGAGGAGTTGAAAAAAATGTGCATGTTGTCAGTGATTCCTGGCACATGTTTGTAAATTATATGGGGCATTCCACGCCAAATCGACCACTTTGAAACCCGACCCCTTACGATTTTGCTGATTTTTTTTATCTGTTTCTACCTCATTAAAGACGGTTCTCAGAATTTTTTCGAATTTTTTCACCCAATCAAAAAATAGTTATGAATTTAAAAAAAAAAGGCTTTTTTTTTAATGAGCTATAACTTTATCAAAAAACGACTTATCAGAACAACTTTTTTTTGAAAATTTTTGTTTTTAAATGTACTTTCCAAAAAAAAAAAAATAGAAAAAAATTGTTTTAAATTATCTTCATTGTTTTTTTTTTCATTTTTGAGAAAAACCAAAAATTTTTCGATGATTACCATTTTCGATTTTTTTCATTTTTTTAAATCAAAAACTTTGACACTTTTTACTCATTCTTGAATTTTTGTAGAATGGTGTTCTTTCGATTTCTTTTTTTTTTTTTAATGAAAAAAAAAAAATTTCCAATTAAGCCTAATTCTTATAATACTATTCTGGAACTTGATGGGGATATTCAAGGGACCTTAGAGTTCAAGAGAAAAAATATATATATATATAAAAAAGTAGTAATCATCGAAAAAATTTTCGATTTTTTTCAAAAAAATAAGAAAAAAAATAGAAGATAATTCTGAATCATTTTTTCCTGGAAACTGCATTTCAAAACAAAAAATATCAATGAATTGGTAGATGATCGTTTTCGTTTTTGTTACTGACATGAGAGATTCAAGTAAGTCAGTTCTTTGACTTCCATTTTCCAAAGAACAATTGTACGGCTCGTCACTCTTGCTGTCTTTTCTATCGATATTGTGATCATCGAAATCAGCTTCGACGTCGTCTTCAATATTGATGTTGTCATGAGTAATATCAATATTATCAAAATATTTTAATCATCGTCCTCAATATCACTATTTTATGTCTGTGCCTTCGGCTTGACCCTTCGGAGATTACCTCGCGTCTCCTCCACATGTATGTGTGCCCCGAAACCCCCCATGTGAGACATCTATAGTGGGAGAAGGGTACTTCGAGCCGATCTTCAAGTGTCGGCTAGAGCGGTGGACCGCTTTTCTTTTTTTTCAGTACGCTTTCGTTTTCCAAAGCGTGTATGTGTGTTTCTGAGAAAAAACATTGTTGTAACGTTCGTTATCCTTTTTATTGGAAAAAACGTATGATGGTAAGTAGTTCCCCCTTTTCCTTCCTCCTTCTTTTAAAATTGCAGGGAGGAATGAGGTGTCGGCGCCCTCAGTTAAATCTCCTGTTTTGCGAGGTTAGAGAGTCGCCACAGCGTTTAGGAAAGGCTGGGGAGCCGCAGCCGCAACCAAAAGAACGGCTGAGAAGCCGCAGCCGCAGCCACAGCCGAGGGAAAGGCAGAGGAGCCGCGCCTAACCTAGCATGTTCGCAGACATTCTCTCGGACGCATATGCAATAGATGTTCGCAGACATTTTCTCGAACACACATATTAATGTTATATAATTATAATAATATAATTGATGTTGAATATAATTGATGTTCGCAGACATTTTCTCGAACTCACGCGATGATTCCATTCTCCCAGAGGCTTCATCTTCTTTTCCTCTCTGTTCAGATGGGTGAAAAAGCTACGTATGTTGCGATGGAAGAACTGCTGGGAGAGACGGCTGATTCAGAGGAGCAGGACGCAGTCTTGGACAACTTGAAGAAATTAGCCTCGGATAACCTTCCTCAAGGTTGGCATAAGAACAAGGTGGTAAATCTCTCAAGGGATTTCCTCTTTGGGGATGAGGATAATATCGATCCTCAGATTTTAAACAAAATATGATTTGCTCTCCCCACGGTGGGTATTGCCAAGGCTTTCGATCCCGATGCTACGGGACTGAGTGAAAAGAGCTTCCACGGCTCAAGCCGAGCTCTTTCTCCATTTTATAAAGCCTCTAAAGCATCTATTCGTCTCAAGGGCTGAGGCGGATACAGAGTTGAAACGCGTAGCAGGGGAGAACTCTCGAGAGATGGAAGTTTCGGAAGAAGAAGGAGAGCCACCACGAAAGAGGTCTCGATTGGCGGCACTAGAGAATCGAGTGGACACGATGTTCGAAATATTGTGTGACAAGATGGATGCGATGAAGAATCCACAGCGCAGAAACCACCGAACGTAGACGGATTCCTATCCAGAAAAAGAAAACGACAGTTCAGATGATTCGAAATCAGTGTGCTCGGAAGAGGACAGTCGGTCATGGACAGGACTCATCCAAGTCGGGATCAGGAAATTTGGATCTGTGGCTGATTCCACTGGTGAAAGAGTGCGAGCCGGAGATTCCAACGCCGGACCCTGAAATCAAGGCTCAGGGGATAGCCTGCCAAAAGCTGGGCTCGGCTTCATGGAACAAGATAAGGTACAAAGATGTTCAAAAGAGACTACAAGCTTCACCGGTGTTTGAGGCGCTCAAGACGAATAGTCAATTGGGGGCCATTGTCCCCAAAGTCTTTCGTCCAGACGGTCTTGACTAAGTCAGATTCGTTGGCAGGCACGATTACCCATGGCTTATTCCTGCAGAGAGAAAAATTATCGAGGGCAATTAAATCGCTAGTGGACAGACACCCGCAGATCGGTGAGGACGTCAAAGAGGTTTTCTTTGGGGATTCATCGGTCAAGTCCATTTCCGATGATTTGCTCCACTTTACTTGTGCTCGAAGAGCGGAAATTATTGAATGGAGAGGCACGGTTTGGCGGTGCCTCCCGAGCGGTTCTTATCGCTCGGATGGTGGCCCTCTAGCCATGCATCGGCTGGCTCATCGAACTAGATGGAAAGAGGAGGTGGCCCTCCTAAGCGCTATCTGGTGGCCCTGCTCGAGTATACTCGCATTGCCAACAGGGGGCATTAGTTGTGGCTACACGCTGTATCGGTGAGGTTTTCGCGGTTTCCCTCCACCCTTGGCAAATGCGATACAGTGAAAAACGAAAGTCGGTCCGTGCCGCACGGGGAAACAGGGGGGGTCGGTAAAAACCCGAAAGGGTGGAAGATGAATATTAAAAAAAAAAAAAAAAAAAAAAAAAAAAATTTTTAAAAACCACCGTGATTAAACAATAACTCAAACTTTTTCATCATAACAATCACTGAATCATTGATATTTGACGTAAAAAGCCTGTTCACCAAAAAGAAGAAGAGATGTTTAGGTAAAAAGCGTCTTAAACACTAATTTTTAACTTTCTACTCTAAAAAGTGACAAAAAATTGACCAAAAAGCAACGTTTTTTTTTTTCATTCTTTTGTTTTGGAATATAATTTCCAAGAAAAAATGATTCAGAATTATTTTCTATTTTTTTCTTATTTTTTCGAAAAAAATCAAAATTTTTTCGATGATTACTACTTTTTTTATATAGATTTTTTTTTCTTTTGAACTCTAAGGTCCTTTCAATATCCCCATCAATTTCCAGAATAATGTTATAAGGATTAAGCTTAATTGGAAATTTTTTTTTTTTTTCAATTAAAAAAAAAATAGAAATCGAAAGAACACCATTCTACAAAAATTCGAGAATGAGTAAAAAGTGTCAAAGTTTTTGATTAAAAAAAATGAAAAAAATCAAAAATGGTAATCATCGAAAAAATTTCGGTTTTTCCCAAAAATGAAAAAAAAACAATGAAGATAACTTGAAACAATTTTTTTCTATTTTTTTTTTTTTTTGGAAAGTACATTTAAAAACAAAAATTAAAAAAAAAAAGTTGTTCCGATAAGTCGATTTTTGATAAAGTTATAGCTCATCAAAAATAAAAAAGCCTTTTTTTTTTTTAAATTCATAACTATTTTTTGGTTGGGTGAAAAAATTCGAAGAAACTCTGAGAACCGTCTTTAATGGGGTGAAACAGATTTTAAAAAATCAGCAAAATCGAAGGGGGTCGGGTTTCAAAGTGGTCGATTTGGCGTGGAATGCCCCATATATAAACGGCCGATTTTTTATGTAAATAGACGTTCATGCAATTATCCCGTCCCCCCAAGTCTGATGTTCACGCTTTCCTCTAAGTAACCTTAAAATTCAATATTGATATTGTAGCTAATATTTTGAACCAGTCAAATCAGAACCTTCCTTCAACCACTCAACAGTCTATTAGAAAAACACAGCGAATAAGGAAAATACATTCAATAACATATCCACATTATTTATATTTCATTCAAATATATATATGTTTTTATGTATTTATTTGTAAATTAATGTTTCGATTGACAAGATCTTCAAGTATCGTAGAAAAAAAACATCAATCTAGATCGATAAGGCACTCCGTGATGCGAATAAGTAGTACGCCATTACATTTAAAGTTTCTATCGGTTTATCGAAACTAGCATGTTACATTCATGCTTAGAAAAAAAAATTATTATTTTTATGAAGTACCAACCAATATTTACAATCCACGAGCTAGAGTACAAAAAACTTGGGAATGCTCTATTTACAGTAATATTCATGTATCTCAATTAAGCTTCATAAAATTAATAAAATAATAATATCGGTGAAATGAATATGACTAGGATACAAACGCGGGGTTGAGGGCCTTGGAAAACGATCTCCCAATAAATTTAGAGACTCAAATAAAGTACCAACCGATTACAATTGAAGCGGGCTAGAACCGCGTTTTGACTAAGCACTTATCGTTTAATTAATCATTATCGTCGTTTCGCGCTCTTTTTCACACGATCCGATCGACCTCTTTATTAACGATGATCGATTTTTCTCTAACGTGGTGGCAACACGATAACACGAAAGTCATACACATGATGCGTCTCTTTAATCTATATGTACCATAATCTCGCAGACATGTATTCATTCATTCGTCATTGATGGTCGAGAGAGGTTCGCAACCGCACGCGAAACGATTTCGACTAGTTTACACTCTAAACCGTCACGGATTTTTTTCCATTCCGTTTGCGGTTTTGCCAAAAATTGAAATTATATGGAGAAATTGTAAAAAAAAAATATATATGTATATATATTATTATAACGAAAGCAAAACAAACTTCTAATCGTCGACGATTCAGCTGCCTGGAAGAGCTCGCGATACAAAAATTGCCTAAATTAACGATCTTATACATAGCTACTGAAGTACACGGTTGCCGCAATCGTTTAATGAGTTTTTTTTTCCTTATTTTATTTTACTGGCTAAATGTCATGGGGCTTTACGAAACACTCGTTAAATGTTTGTTTCTCAATTGTATTCGCCAATGAGAATTTTTTTTTTTTTTTCTTCACTTTTCTTCTCATTTGTAAATAACGTCTAATCACTACGTGGTCCCTAACAGGAAGATTCTTAGTGCGAGAAGCGCGGGTATTTTGATAGCACCTCATTGTTTTTTTTTTCTTCGTTGAAAATGGGTATTTTCCCGCGCACCCTCAATGGAATATTATAATCAATCGCTCGAACCTTTGATTCGCAAACGTCGTTAAATGTTTCGACGTTGCAAATTGATTCGATCAACATTTTTTACAGCCAAACATTAGAATAAATCCTTGTTAATTTTACAGTGAAATTTGATTTCAGGCGATTGCGAGATTCAGACTGATCGCTGCGGGTCTCGAGAATGCTGAATTTCTCGTGGGATCGGTGAAATCGAAAGGTGCTGATTTTTTAACGTTCAACGAATTTCCAGTTGCTCCACCGAGACGCATTACGTGTTCAGGATTTGGTGAAATGACCGAGGTTCTGATAACCATTTTCGAAAGGAACTCCACGGGTTTGACAATTTCCGAAATTTTTGGTACTTCCTCGTTATTGAAACTTTTTTCATGACAGTGACGCTTCAAGGGTGATTCGGAAATTTGCTCACGGGTTGTCTGATTTTTCGTGTGTCGAATTATTGTAGGAATAGAAGCTGGTGAAGACTCGACAAGGTCTTTCGTTCCACTTAAACATTGAACGATCACGCTAGTCGGTGATGCCGTCACAACTGGCTCGCTGACTCGAACGACAGAAGGATTTGTCGCAGGGATCGTCGTAGAGTTGAGGCTTGATTCGCTCCCAGGCTCATTCTTCTCTGATGCTGATCTGTGGTGAGCTCTCATACACGACGATTCTTCGTGCTTGTACAGATACGATTTGAGGGCGAACGCCTTTCCGCAACGTCCGCAAACGTGCGGCTTTGTGTTCGAGTGGGTCTGCACATGGGCGCGCAAATTTGACTTGTCCGCAAACGCCTTGTTACATATCGTACATTTAAATGGCTTCTCTCCTGTAAATTCAATAGAATTTGCCAATTATATGTATGTTTGAAATGAACAAAAAGATATTTGTCTGAATTGCTCTCATTTTTGAATACAATATAATATACTGAACCTAACATTCCTTTTTGTTGTCAAAAATTCATTACTTCATGCTCATTTATCAATTTGATTATTATATGATTGTTCGAATGTCAAAATTTGAGACGAAACTATCTAACCACGTGTGAGGTAGCAGGTTTATTTACTTAATTTATTCAAAGCTGATGATGCTTGTTAGTAAAATACTGACCTGTATGTGTTCTGATATGTCCTTGCAGAAGCCACGGTCTCGAGAAACATTTGCCACAATAGTGGCACTTACAACCTTGGTTGTGAGTTCTTACGTGCATGCTGAAAGCGGGCATACTGACGTAAATTTTGTCACAGTGTGGGCATCGTCGTGCTTTTTTGTCACCGAGGCTGCGATGAGTTTGACGATGCCTTGCAAGATTAGATGAGGTTGAGTATTTTTTTCCGCAATCCGGGCACTCGTGGTCCTCGCTGTCGTCGGACTTGGAGCCTTCCGATGATGAGGAAGACGATGTTCCTTTTCTTGTCAAGGTAGTCAATACGCTTTTGGAACGTTGCTCCACAGTCTCATCCAAGTTGTAGGATGAAGCAGACATTTTTAGGCTTGAAATCATGGAAATATCATCATCAATATTATTTTCCCGTGACCTTAAAATCTCTGGAGATTCAGCAGAAACTCCAATTTCCCGATGATCATTTGTTGTTTTTCTCGAATGATTTCTCGTCTCAAGAGATTCACGTTCACTTTCGATCCTCTCGAAGAACAATCTCGTTCTCTCCCGAAGACTCAATTCCATTCCATCTTTTTTCTCTACGACGATTGTGTCATCAATGTAATGAGAATTTCTAGCTGGGACAATTGTACGCAATGTATTTCCCACGCTTTTGCCGCAAGAATATTTTCCACTGACCCGCTGATCCCATTTCGCCGGTAATTGCCCACTCTCGTAAGATAAAACTGTGCTAGGATGTATCAATGTTCCCGCAGCCGCTGCCAGACTTACTTCCGCCAATTTTGTCAGGTTGTAAAGCTCTTCAGGACACTCCGAGGAAGACTCACTTCCGCAATCACTCACACCGTCCGAGGTCGGCTGACCTCTTCTGTATTCGGCTAATCTAACCCCGCGTTCCGGACTGTAATCTAAAAAAGTCAAAAGAAAATATTTCCTCATTAATGAAGTACTCGAATGACTACACTTTTAACACTAATTATTTCAAACTTTATAAAATTATCCCATTTTTATTACGATTATTCTATCTTACATTTTTATATTCAAACCAAATCTTTAATCAATTATTAATAATGATTATGAATATGCAAAGAATATGAATAATCTGACGTCCTATTTGATCCACTCGATATGAGTTAAAAATTTCATGATTTCATGCTATCATTTCTCGGTAATTTCTCATTATAGTATTGAATGAAAGTGGCATGATTTTAACTGAAATGAGTTCGGATTAACGCCTCTTTTCGAAATATAAACATAATATTCGGCGTCATTATTGAAAAAAAAAGTGTCTGCCATGATTTCTCAACACATCTCCAATGACACATTGTAACATTAAGCGGTAACCACAAAATTTAAGGTCGGAAAAATTATTGAAACAAAAATTAATTTTCAGATTGACTGTGAATTAACCCGTATTAAAGAAAATAAAATTTGAATCTTAAACATGTTTTTAACTCCAATAAGGCTCGAGGCTTTACAAAGCCGGGTGCTCCCCGTTTTCGGTGAAGAACGGAAATAGCACGCGGCGCGCGTGCCGACGTCGTTGGTCCGTCGTCGACGACGAGAGGGGAGAAGAAGGGTTGACAGCATCGTGACGGTATGCGCGTCTTCACGGTTGGCGTTAATCGTGACGCATTAAATTTAACTTATAATATTCGCAAACTCAATCTTTAAAAATGCTATCACTACCGGTATGAAAAGCCTAGATAGAGTTTCAAAACAAGTACATTTGAAGCTACGTTCCGAACACTTTCCGAGGCACATTGTTCCTAATTTCAAGTACCCCGTGATATATTCTTGTAAAGTCTAAAGTCAATAAACAATTGATTTCTAATAAAATTACGATCACTTACCTCGTTCGGGTGTTTGGAATTCTTCGGTACCATTGTACCTTCTGTGCGTAATGAGAAAAGCTCTCGGCATATTGAGATTATTGCACTTTTCTCAATCGTCACAATAGATCGAAACCTTCCAGTTGCCTCAACGTCAATAATCCGTTCAATTCATATTACACAGCGATGAATCACAAACACACAAAGACCTCCTCTTACTTTGGCATATTATCAAACACCTTGCTGTTTTGTATCAATATTAAGAGCACTAAAAAACAAATTCACGTTGGAATACTTGGTTGACCGAGTATGTGAATGTCAATCAATGAATTTTAATGACTGTCTTGATACAGATGAACAAAGATCCCGCTTGAACCAGTTGATAATCACGTACAGCGTAAAAAAAAAAGACGGGGATATACGAATAAGAAATAGATGAGAGGGATGTTATCGCCTCGTGAGTTTCGGGCGTAGTAGTTGGACCGTTTGAGATTCGGGGCTACATATAGGAGCAGTTCCCCAGCCTCCCCCGTCCTCCCTCAAACACCAGGAGGGCCACGTCCTCGTACTCTTCGTCGTCGTAGTCTTCGTTGCCGACGTTGTCGTCCTCCTTCCCCACCCTCTTCTGCCTCTCGTAGATTTCTCTTCGTCACATCAGCTGCCGGTTATACGAGAAAGAGAGGGAGAAAAAACGATTCTCTCTGCGTTTGGGACCACGCGATCAACGGAGAGAGACGTTGATGCTGCAAAAGCACCACGCGCCCACCCCACGGACACGAAGGAGCATGTGCCACCGGGTTTCTTCCTTTTCTTCGTTCCCCCTTCTGTGACTGCTATTGCTGTTGCCTGTAGCCGCCGTACACCCGCACTTTTCACGTGGGTGCATATGTCTACCACTACATACAAATCCCCCCCTATGTCTATATATGTAATATAAACAGTGGTTAGTATGAGGCGAACCATCGAGTTAGTCGCGTTCTCTTGTGCTAAACGCGATTAACAACCATTCCACAATTTTCTACATGTTCATCGATGTTTCCAATGTAGGTTTTCAGTTTTATGCGAAATTTATGTATTTCATAATCATAATCAATAATTTTTATGAAAAAGCTCACCTTAAGGAAGTTCAAGCAATACGCATAGGATAACATACGAAAAATACATGAGATTCGATTATTCCAAGTTAATGAATTGAAAATTTGCGTAAATTTTCTTGAACAGCGCTTAATTATGTGTGAAAAATTTGGAGAGGTTTCACCGTCTGGTAATCGAGATATTCATTGTTGAAAATGACAAGTTTAACATGGGCTCTTATGGGAGCTTTCAAAAAATTGCAAACTTCGACAATAAATATCTCACTTTTGAGACGGTGAATCATCGGCATATTCTGCCAGAACTTTGATACGGTCTTAAGCTTTCTGTTTACAAAATTTTATTGTGCAAAGTTGGAAAATAATTTTACTATAAGATTCGCTTGAGCTTCCTTAACACGTATCTTGTTTAAGTCAGGCGATGGGCTTTGTGAATTTTATGCTTCGAAAAACAAAACAAACACTTCGATTTCCAGGGGGAAACTGTTTTTCTATTGTCCATGGAAACGCAGGTCATCCCGTTGGGTACTGGTTTGTCGTGTTACGATTTTTGCTAAGCGAACCGTACTTCTACAAAAATAAGGGTTAGCTCTAGAGTTATGAACATAGGTTGTTCGTGTCTGTGCATTTCAGTGTAAACAGTCTACATACCTCCACATTTTGGTAAAAATGTTTATTGAAAAAAGAAATTTCGAAGGTGCCAATTATTCTATCGTATAGTTGAGAGTTCAAAGAAGATTCATGAATTTTTACAAATTTTTCCTAACTTAATAATATAGTAAAAGAAGCGAGCCATGTTCATAACTTGTGAGTGCTAAAAACTACGTCATAATTAAACCACTAAAATCGGAATTTTGAAAAATCTTCGAGTAAAAAAGATCAAAGTTTTTCGCTACTTAATCGCTGACACGAATTAGTTAATTTTTTGTTTTGTATTTTATAATTCTTAGACTGTATATTCAGAACTTATCAAATGTTACTTTGTGTAGGACTAGTGAGGTGGACAACTACAATCGAGAGAATAGTGGTCCGATTAAGAGTAGGAAAAAATTTCGTGTTTCTCTGTTCGAACTGGTCGACGCACTAGTTCAATGAGAAAAAAATTAGAACGTATGTATATGCCGAAGAAAGAATTGCTGAAGCGTGTATAAGAGAGAAGCGGTGCTTTTTGGTCGGCTATTGAATGAATGCCACGCGAGTTAGTCAGCGTTCTCCGGTGCTAAATTCGTTCGAATGATTGGCATCATGCCAGAAGAACCACCCAGCGCACCAACCTGCTTGTTCAATCGTCTTCTTCTCAGTTCTACCACATATTTGAGTCTCTGTGGGTTTTGCACGAGCGATACGCACGCAAACATGCGATGCAAAGCGTGGGGGAAAATAGAAACACACATTCTCTTAATTAATTACCAACTTTGAAACTTAGCGTCTCGGTTTTCTTATCGTATATAATATGAAAGGAGAGAAATATTTGAACGAGGTTTTATAATATTCATTAATGCTTTGATCGTATACCTCTTTAATGTGATGCAAAAATATGGTTGGAATATATACCTATATAATGATCAAAAGTTCTTTCGTGATGGAATTTAATTGACTGCTTGATTGCTATTATTGCAAACTAACTGTAAAATCTCGAAAGATCGATTCACGTATGGGACAAACAGTAAATGTACAGAATTCGGATGGAACAGGTGTCCGGCAGATCTCGCGCTCTATTGAGAGCCAAAAATAAAACCGACAAAACGTCGAAGTTCGTGTTGGTACGTCTATGCGTATTTTATACATACAAATGCTCTTTCTTGCTCCTTTTCTCTCACCCTCTCTTTTTCTCAAACTCATGCTCTATGAACGATGAATTTACTGACGCAAGTCAGGAGTTATCTCGCTAAAGAGAGAGAGAGAGAGAGATAGCAAAGTTTCAAGAGTCTTAAACCATCGAATCTTCCCCTTGTCTGCTTTTTCTCTTTCTCTCTCTCTCCCGCTGAAAAAACGATCGCCTCGAATTTCCTTTCGAGTTTTCATCGATGCACTTTAAGCAAAACATCTCAGCGCGATCGTTTGTCATAAACATATAGGCTCGCACCGCGTAAAATTGCAACGAAAAGCACTCATACTTTTATTTCTTTCTAGCTTCGTCTCCTCCTTCGGCCCCTCTGAGTCCACGTAGTTCCTCTTTCTCCTCATATTTAAATATATCTTCGCGAAGGTCGTTTGACTCGGAGTGAAAAAAAAGGAGAGGAGAGGGATACAGTTCATGAGTCTCCCTACAACGCATTTCCTCTCCGATCCATTTGTGCTGCATCCGCACATATTCTGTTGATTGAGCAGATATTTTTGAATCAGGCGCATTTCCCTATTCTTTCACGTTGCTTAAATTTTCTCTCCGTTACCCTCTACAGTTTTCATTTCTCAGAGGATTTTCATTTGACGCCTAAAATGACGCAGTTTCCTTTGTATTCACATGGAGATGTCCCATTTCAATTTACATCTGCAGTAAAATTGGGTACTCTGTTCTATAAATTATCTCCTGGACCTTAATGTTTTCCATAGCGGAAGAAAAAGCGCGATTCAAAAGCTAGTTATAACTTTAATAAAACGGCCAACACAGCTTGGCAACATCTGATTTTAGATTACTTTGGTAGGTCAGTCACCTTAACTAGCTCTATGCTTTTTTATGATTATTTTTTTTTACGAGATTTCTCTACGCTATCTATTCCTCGTCTCGTTTAGCCCGGGATATACCTATTTTTCGTGGGAGGGGAATTTTTTTTCACTCAACAATCTTGAGAAGATTTTTTTCCAAAGCGTTATCGTCCGGATAATGTTGGTCGCGTGCTTGGCACCCTCCGCCCTCCATCATTTTGAGACAGCGACGTACGAAAGTATCCGGAAACGCCTGGCCTCTCTTGTAAATTAGGGGATCCGTACTATCGACAATTCGTTTCACTTTTTTCTTCCGTTCTCTTCCCTTCCATCTCATGTATATATACTTAGTTTTTGTGGGCGGAGTCCCGCGTACGTGGAGAGTCGAAAAATTTTTCGTCGCCCATGATTCTCTCTCTCTCTCTCTTACTTCTGACACATCTCGAAGACGCAGAAAATCATAATGACTGGGACTCTCTCTCTCTCTGTTTTCTCCTCTTTTTTTTTCGTCCTTTCGCACTCGCTCTAATATACTTCGATACTCGGCAGACCTCTCTTCGTCGCACTTGATTTCCCCTTGGCATGGGGTTGTGTCGAGTAAGAGAAAAAGAGAGCGAGAGAAATGCTATTTCGAGTACTTGCGGGACGGTGCAGTCAAGATACCAACGGCAGCCTGATGCTGTTGCTGGTGCTGGTGCAGCTGTCACGTTTGCTCCTCCACGGGTAAACCACCTCCCGTGTATTCTCCACGGTCATCCTCCCGTTGAGATGAAAAAGACAGAGATATTCGACTCTCCGAGTATTCGAGATAGAATTCAGTGGCTACCACACGCGGTACGACGACCTCCCGCCTTGATATATATTCGTTGTATTATATATACATATCGGAACAACCAGCGTTCAACAAACCTTGAACCTTCACCTCCGCGGAGGGCTGCCTCAATTATTTCTATTAACATAGCATCTTATTTTAACACTCTTTTTCATCCATACTTTTATAATACACTTCATTATTGACCGAGATACAATTTTGAAAAATGCACGAAGAATGCGAATATATATAAGACGATTCTACATGAGTACTTTATTTGCAATCAGAATCAGTTAGTAATTTATCGATTCATTTATCGCTTTCTTCATGTCATCCTTAGTTTTTGCTTATAGAAATATGATTCAAAACTTTTTGCTACTAAATGTTAATGCTACCTTACCGTTAGGGCTAATTCGATAAAGCATCTCGAGCCATCAGGTAGCTTTCTTAATTTCAGAAGCATGTTTTGAAACAACATTATTTCTACCACTATGCCCATACAACATGAATCGTACACTCTGGATTCGGTTTATTTGCTTCCTTTAGACAATAGTGTTTAATTCAATTTTTTGGGCATAACCAAGGATTCAAAAAAAAAACCAAATTTCTTCAACAGCTGATCGTATGCAACTTTATTCGCAAATGATCACGTCATTATCGTTTATTAAAAGTATTGTTGGCTACATTACCCTTACTGTTATTAATGATTGAGTTTTTATATCACTTTTTTACAATCGTATACACTAATGGTAGGGCACAAACTGTAATTCGATAAATTATAGTCATCATTTCGGAAAAATCGATGTTCACGGATATTTTTTTTTGTTTCTCTGTGCAGTCCTATTGCATAGGTTCGCGTCTGCAAAACAAATGAATCGGCCATTTTGCCCGAACGTGACCTTTTTATGAATGCCAAACCGAAAGAAAATTGTTTTGTGTACTCATCAATGATATATCTGTGTGAAGAGCTTGAGAAACAGATGTTTCATATAGCTATTCATTTACCCGCAATGAATAGACTAAGGTACTCTCCATAAAATACTTCTTCGAAGGTCTCAGAGCTGAATATTAAAATCGATAAACTTGAGAACGTTTCAACATTTTTTGTAGGAAGTTGGAAAATGAAATTGTTTCATATTTAAATACAATTTTTGTCTTTTACCTGAATAGCTGCCTGCGAGATATTTTCAATTTATCAAATTAACAATAAAAGGGTTAGATCAATAAATTGAACAGAGACGATAAAAAAAACTAAAAAAATAAAATGCAAAAGGGTCACGACACAAAAAAAAACATAAATTCGGCATTAGCTTCAGGCTGCTTGGACAGATGACGAGTAGCTCGAAACATGCAAAGCGAGCATTCGCGCTTGGCTTGATTCAGCCGAAGAGTGACGAGACGTCATCCACTATATCTCCCTGGAGAGAAAGAAAGAAAGAGTTAGTTGAACGCTGTATATTTGCCATGTTCAACACGCGGACTTTGCGTATTTTGCAAAACGAATTATTTGGCAAAATGCCAGTGGGATTTTCGAACGTCTCCTATCTCGATGGATTTCTCGCGCTAGTCTCTTTCCAGTCTTTGTGGTCCCGACGGTGAAATTCCAAGTGACGATCTAAAAAATTTTTAAGTGCTTACTTAGCAACAAAACGTTTTCTTTTAAATGTTATATCTAAAAAATTTTAGGAACATAAAATTCTTTCACAAAAAAATTTTCAGTCGAATGTCCCTAAATAAAAATCTGGCTGCAGGAGAAAATAATGTTGTAAAACAGATTGATAAAACTTTATATTTTTTTTAGGACTATTTCACCGGACTGTTAGAAGAGAATGACCCCAAAGATGGAGAAAAAAATGGACCGGAACGACCCTTAATTTAGTCTCGAGTACCTAAGAGGTTAGCATCATGTCCCAATGGCCGAATTAGAAAACGAAACATTAGAACGAACACGTTTGGCTCGTGTTATGGCTCATGCTCTGTCTGGCAATTGAGAGTTCATGAAGGGTGAGACGAGCAAAGAAAAACTGTGGAGAAAGAGAATGATGGGGGAAGAGAGAGATGAAGAAACGACAGTTCCTTCCGGAACAGCCGTCTCCGCTAGAATTCTCCCCTTTAGAGCCACAAGGCCTTTCTCAAATCTCGTGTCTGCTCAAATTCCATCTAAAAGTATATATGTAGATATGTGTTTATATATAAAAGCCTGGCAGCATGAACGAGCAGACGTACCCACTTGCGATTACAGACTCCTGAATAACCACTCGCTTCTGCTCCCATTGACGCATCTACGAAAACCCGTTACCGAACTATTAATTCCTCTTCTGGTGCAGGTTCATTGAAAAAAAAAAAAAAAATACTTCCGACACCATTTTTCCATTCTACGTACCAGTATTTTCTTCATTTTTTATATGAATTCTTATTACATATACATATTTTATTAAATAGAGGCTGAGACTCAACAAAGAAACATAATTTTTACTGTTCAATCTATTGAATAAATAGGATTATAAACAATTTGTTCGGAACGTCTTTTTTCTCAAAAAATATGCATGAGACCAGAAGTCTATGGACTTACAGTTTGTTCATCCATGAAAACGTCTCAAATCTCGTCAAAATCAACTCACCCCCGATGGCTTCTCCTGGAGAAAGAATGGCAACTTTGAAACTTCAAATCGGATACACTTTTTTGCATGGTCAACGTTTTAAAACAATGAATAAAACTGATGAATTTACAAGAATTTTTTCGAATAAGGATTTTTTCAAAACTGTCGGCTTTTTTCCACATAATTATCAAAAAATGCTGCATATAATAGCTCTAAAATTCGCATATGAATATAGGCATTGAAAAAAAAAGTTCTAATCAAGAAAACCATGTCGAAAATCACAAGTTCACAACATAAATGACGGTTGGCAGCTTCAGTCAACTAACTTGGCAACGATTAGAAAAATATGATAGAAATGAAATTTACTCTCAACCATTTTTTGTTATGATCTTCTTATTTCTATCTCTAAAAAGACGGCTGTGATAAGTTATCCGAAGCGTCGAATGATAAATAACTTCACGAATTATTGCCAGACTTATTTAATTCGTGATTGAATGTTTTTTTTATTTTTACCACAATTTTAATCCATTGAAAATTGATCGAGGATGCTCGAGAATGGAAAAAGTGGCCGATTTCATATTCATGCATCTTCTCATCTCCTTTTCGGTTTTGTGCACTCCGCAAGATACGTGTAGATATACGTGACGATGAGAGAGAGAGAGAGAGAGAGAGAGAGAGAAAGAGAGAAAGCGGGGGTGCTTGGGAGATTTTGTTCTCGCAGGTGGTGGCGATTGGTGGTTGCAGATATTACAACCTGAAGGTAGGCCAGCGTACAGTAAACTAATAGAAAAAAAGGGGGACAATGAAAGGCGATCAGCTGGCTGTGCGGCCTGTGTGTAAAGAGGCTTTTGGCCCTATGTAGTGCAATATTCAGGACGAAAGGGTGAGGTTGCGGCGAGAAAAAGGAAGACATAAAGAGAAAAAGAGACAAACAAGATGGGGCAGACGCCATCCCTCGACGAGGCATGGCATCCTGTGCCACCATTGAGTTTTTCTTCTCCCTTGCAGCCTTTGCAACGTGTTTGGTGATGCCGGTGGTGATCAGCCTCATACCAGCGGATAGTATCCAAGAGAGGGAGAGAGAGAGAGAGAGAGAAAAAAAGAAAAATTTCAACCAACTGGTTCGTGTCGGCTTGTCGCCTGTACCCATTCAGTGAAAGAGGAGTCTTGAGAGGATATGCCAGAGCGAGGAAACGTGAAACGGAAGACCAAGGGGGTGAGCCACTCGTCGCAGGGGATCCAGGAGATACCCCAAGAACTACACCAATCTTCAAACCATTCTAATTCGATTCAACTCCAAATAGGATACATTCAACAGCTTGCGTTTGAGGCCCGAAGTTTTATGCTCTGATCGAGAATCATGGGATACACTGAATTCTGAGAACTCGCCGAATTATATTTTCGCGTAATAAAATGATTCGCGGTTGTGGGGAATTCCATGAAATTTTAGTACGCTGCAAAACCTACGAAGTTTTTAACAACTTGCAACTTAAGCTGAGTAATTGAAAAAAAACTTGACTCAGTTTAAAATCAGCAGAATTCGATTAACAATAAGATAAAGCTGTACACAGACATGCCATTATACTTGAATTTGACACACTCAAGAATTTGATGTATTTGTATGAGCACGTGCACCAGATAACCGAAGACCTCGTGTGCCGCATCACCACCCATTTCCACATTGCCACCAAAGCGACGATTTCCTGATTGGAACCGACCGTGATGTCCCTATTTAATAGATATCTATAGCGCTCATCTGTCAGATTTATTCGTCAATAAGCGTAAACATAGATTTGACAATACATAATTCAGAACCGGAATATGAATGTATTTGTTTGTTCTCAACGTACGAATACTTTTTATATACCAATTGCTCTTGACTTCGATAATGGTATTGATTTTGATAATTTTATGTGAAAGAAATAATTCATTTTGATTGTGGTTTTGTGGCCGGTATAATGCTTTTTGAAAAATTCAAACCTTTGACATAATGTTTCTTCTTTTCTTATCAGTTACTCAATTTCAGTATGAGCTGTCAATGTAAATTATATTTTTTGGATTTTCACACTAATGAAGTAAAATGCTCTACGTGTGAAATGTTTCGATTCACACAGAATATCCTGTATGTGTGCAAAAGTGCGTGAATGTATTGTGGACAGAATGCACAGAAAGGCAGAGGGTTACAGACACCAAGTCACTAGTCGCAACTTCTACCATAATACAGAAGCAAAAGCGAGAGGAAACAGCCACAAGGAAAGAATATAATATGAGGCAAAAGAGAGATTCAAGTGGCACGCGACTGACACGCGCCCTTCTCCCTTCTTCCTTCCTTTATCCCCCTATACTCGAACGTATACAGCCTTCTCGTCTTTCAGCGCGTCGTTGCCACTTCCATCCCATAAAATGTTGTGGCGTGTTCGCCCGCCCAGCATATCGACACCATGAACTTTTCAAATTCATTTGTTTTCAATATAACGAGAAAGGAATGCCAGAATACGTTTACGAGATAAACAACATTCCTCATACACGGGAAACTATATTGTTCCAATGAATGAATATTTTTATTGGTTTATTTATGTCTAAAAATAAATAAGACCGAATGGAATTTTATTGAATTATCACTATCACTTGAATTGTAAATTATCTAATACATATTGATTATCAAGAGACTCGGTAGAGTCTCGGGACAAGTACATTGACAGCTCTGTCGTCTGCTGGCCCCGAGGCTCGCCGAGACTATACTTTCTCTGAATAAAACGATTCGCAGTGGTGGGGGTAAATTTTTCGATTAATTACAAAGCTCAGGAGCCATTCGATGCTTTCAAAATTGAACTGGAGACTAATTGAGAAATTCTCTTTCGATTGAGCCTAAAATCAGTATGATCGGTGACGTAATTGCTGAGAAAAAACTTTGCATGGGCTCAAGATTACGCAAAAGTTATATATTATGCATATTCAAGTATGGATATCTGCACAACTATAATACCAAGGAAAATATTTTTTTAAGAGCTTCAATAACGGTTCGACGGCAAGTATTTCATACACATAAAAGAAGATTTGTAAACACCGGAGTGAGCTTGAACGGTGCCGCGTTCGTTTGTCTTAAAATATAATTTTTCGATGTTATAAAATAAAAAATTCTTATTGATTGTCAAACACTCGTTTATTGATAGCAAAATTTACCTTCTATTTGATGATCCGTATCAGTTTTTATTATCTATTTAATATTAGATTGAGTGGAAAAATTCTTACTAATTGTCGAACACTCGTTCATCGAGAGCAAAATTTACTTCCTAATTATTTCATGATTTTTTTCAACTTTTTGATATATTTAGCTTTAGTTCTTTTTTTAGCTGTAACAAACAAAACAAAAAGACGGTAAAGACATCAGTATCCTAGGAGTGCTTAAAATAAAATTACATAAATTATCTTTTTTTGGAGATTTGGAGATTTATGCTAAGAATAACACAGAAAAACAATTGGAATCATAGAATTCGCGTGAAAAAAATTCGTCGTTCTTCATATTCTTCAATTGAGAGAAAAAAAATTATCAAAAGTAGGTGTTCTCCGTCTCCCGGGTCTCCCGGGGTGACATATTAGGAAAATCCGATTTCCGGACACTAGAAAAATATAAATCTTCGTGAAAATCCATAAGATGTTTTACAAAAACCAGATTTAAGCGCTTCAAGCTTGTAGCAATCCAATGGTCTCAGAAAAAAAACGATTGTTGATCAAGTTTTTATGAAAAATTGACTTGAAATGGAGCTCTTGGTATGGGACAGCGTTTTGATACTTTAGATATGAAGTGGTTAAGCCCGTGCGTATTACACCAGTCACTGAAATAACTATTACTTATGTTTAGTAATTATATAAAAATTAGGGGAGTGCGAATATTCGAAAACTTCGATTATTCGGCATCGAATCGAATCGAATTAGTCCATTCACGAGATACGACTTTTTTCGAAATTCGATGATTTTTTTTTAAACGCTTGTAACTTTGAGAATATTTGTCCAAATTGAGCATTTTTTTTTAAATCTTGGTTTTTTATATCACTTTCTAAAAAACGGATGAAAAAATGGATAATAACCATCTTCCATACTGTCCTTCAGCTTGAAGCAAAAAAAAACATTAATTTCGGTCGGTTCGACATTTTTTTTTTCCAAAAAATTCTCTATAGAACTGACCAATTCAACTATGTTTGAGACTATTTGCATCATGGAGAAATTTTTCCATGTATTTTTTTTTAATTGTAGAAATTTTTTTTTTTTAATCAAATTATATTTAATAAATTAATCGAAATAAGCATTTAATCAAATGCTTGTTTTCTGGCAGAGTATTCAATTCAGAAACGTAATTTCCGTATATCCAATGATTGTATATCGTAATTGACCTTGATTTATACCCGGTTTCCTAACCGTATACGCACTGTTGCACATAACTATTCTAGCCCTATACGATTTTTTGTAAATAAAAAAAAAAAGATTCACGTTTTTCAAAACGTACGTTTTTCAGTAGTTCATGAAAAACCATTATGTAATTGCTCGAATAATTTCATAACTTTTTTTTTAACTTCCGTTCGCTTCTTCTAAATCTAGATGTATTCACTCTCTGATAATATGGAAAACAATTTTATTCCGAACCATGAACTTGAACTCTAATTCCAATACTATTGACTCTAGAAGGACAGAGGTAAGAACGAATGCTTTAGGAAATTATTTTCAGTGTGAGATATCATATTTCATCAAGAGTTGCGACAGCCGCTTATCACCAACTATTAAAAAATATATTCAAAGAAAACGGTCATACGCTAAGATTCAATAACCCCTAGAATTATCGAACAAACATTGATTTTTTTCACTTCGTTATAGCAGCTGGAACTATGTGGAGGCCGGTCCATACAGTGGCTTAAGACTACCGAAGGTAGTTTCTAACTGTACAGTTAGAAAACATTGACTCTCTGACATACTTCTGTTTCCGCGTTTTATTTTCTATCTCGTTACTGGACTTTAATAAAGGTCAAAGCGTGAGCTCGCAAGACAAAGATCTATCAGTTTATTTCTCTCTCTCTCTCTCTCTCTCTCTCTCTCTCTGTCTCTCTCCCTCGTTCTTTCTCTTGCTTGGCGACTCTCAGTTACATACACGCCCGGTACGTAACGAAGGAAATCGGGCTGTGTGAGCTGTTCTAAGTTTAACACTTTGAGTTTCGCCCCAATGACCCCTGATCAGTTTTGTACGTGTAATGTTCAATTTTTTCTTTTTTTCCACATTAGCAAACCCCAATCCTATTCCAAAGGAAAAATTGTCCCGCGAATAAGCTCAGTTTTATTGCAATTTTATTGATGCTACTCATATCCGTGTAGGACATTCCGGCGCTTCCGTTGGAATAGCAGCAGCAAAATGTCACTCATTCTCAGAAAAAAAAAAAAAAAAAAAAAAATCTGGCACATTCAACTTTTGCCTAATTATACTATTTGACGTGTTTCTTGACAACCGTGCCAGTTGTTACGAATTGAGCAATCAGCCCCAAAAAATTATTTATACTATTCATTGGGTATGCCCAAACTTTTTGAATAGTTTCAAAAAGTTATACTCGGAGAAACAATGTAAAAGTTTAAAAACCATAACTCGACCCCTATTCTCCTCTTATTCTATTTTTAATGGAATAAACCCGGATACAAAATTGCCTCGAAGTTGAATGAAATCTCCTACGTAGCATTATACAATTCCCTGACTTTTCAGGAATGTTGAATTGAATTCTGCAAGAATGCGTATTTTAGCTTCTATTTGTTTTCAAATGTTCATACTAAGCGGTCATGGTAAACTCCTGGAATATCAAAATGAAAAAGTGAATAGAATGTTCATATTCGTTTCTACAATCACATGAATCATAGTATGGGTTACCATGAATCGAGACAGAAAGCTTAAAGCTTTTTTCGATTTTTATATAATATATACAAATGGAAATTTATATTTTATATTTATTATTTGTAGATATATTTGAATGTAATTATAGTGAATATTCACAATATTATTTTGTCGGTCCACTGAGACAGATAAAGGTACGATAAGTTTGTAAATAGATTTTTACCACGGACAAAGTGGTGTTAGTCCCTAACGTAGAAAATAGCAACGAAGAGGCGAGCCAGGAGTAGAAAAAAATCTTCCTAGCTATGACATTCGATGATCTCGTTACGACAAGCCCCGAGATATTGGCAGGTCGTGGTAATTTTACCTTCGGATGTTCTCAATCTGTTAACCCGCATACCAACATCTCTCTCTCTCTCTCTCTCTCTCTCTCTCTCTCTCTCTCTTTCTTTATCTTCCCTTCTCCCCTTATTTGTCCCCATCTATGCTCATCATCTGGCTGACACTCTATGTCACAATATTCAAGCGACCATCCTCATTGCAAATCGGTTAAGTGATCCCTCCACCACCCCCCCTCCCCCCGAACGCGAGTTTGATATATTTTTGTTAACAGGTGTTACCTCGTGGTGATCTGATATAATTCTGAATCCTAATTGAAATATGTGATCGTGCCTCGTACTAGTCTGATGAGAATTGAACTATTACAGTGGTTCACAGTAGCCGGGAATATTTTGATCGATTCCAATATCCAGTCTTTTTTGCAATTTTGTAAATGGAGTTTCGAATGACAATATCGATTTTAAAAAATCAGTTTTATTCAAAATTAAATTTATTAAATTGCGTATACTTTTATAAATAATTTAAATAACATTTGAAGTATCCTTTGCCTGACTCATGTTAATAGCATAGGTGGGTGAATCTGTAAGTGTCTAAACATAAACCTAGAAACCAATGTAAATGTCTACTCGAAGCTCTAAAAACATGCAATGAATTGAGGGATTTAAAAATAAGACACCTGAGACTACGAAATCCACTCTTGTGTATTTTTCTTTTTTTTTCACAAAAGTGACATTTTGTACTGGGGCATTTTGATTGTCTATTGACTTCCGAGATAGACAAAGAGATACGACTTTTCATATTCATTTTTTCAATTTGTCAATTCATTTGAATTAATACATGCGTGCGTGCCAAATGGCACGCATGCACGTATACCGATACATTGATTGCGCACGAATTACACGAATCACGCACAAAAATTGTAGGCACCAAAGATTGAGTTTTATGTGGAATATCTGCGCGTGAAATAATATTTATCTATCTAGCCATCCATGGGATATTCACAACTGTATTGAGGTATATTTGATCGTACTTCACACCAAGTACGCTTTAAATTTGTGTGTGTGTGCGTGCGTGCTTGTGCGTGCGCGCGCGCGTGTGTGTGTGTGAGTGTGTGCGCGCTCTGATATCGGGATCAACATAGAATTCTACCAATGATTAACGGTTGCGCAGATAAATCCTTCATCCCTCAAGCCATTGACGGCTTACCACCAATCGGCCTGACTTAGCTTTCCTCACGAATTCTGTCTTTAATTGCTGTTAGCAGTGTTTTTGCTTAACGATCGCCTACCAGCATGATGAATAATTGTCACAACTCTCTATAAAATCTTCCAAGCAACCATGGGCGTTGAATTATTCGACCATGATGAATTTTCCGTAGTCTAAACTTTGCCTCGTCGATTTCAAATATGTCGCCAAGTGCACCAATTTTGTTTTTATTTCTCCGATATCCCACAGTAACGTGGTAATTTTACGTATCAAATTTATTTCCATAAGTATTCAAAAATCTCAGGAAAAAACATGGTGTAACAAGAAAGTTCAAGTAAGTCAGTGTCAGGGCAAACTTGACACGAATTTACCTATTTGAGTTTTCTAATGAAAACTGCGTGAACTGTTCGGAATCCCTTCATGTTTTTATGTATGCTACACTGGAAGTGAAAAAATGTGCAGTCAATGGAGAAAGGTTTTCGCAAAGGTGTTTGAAAAACGACTATGTGAAGAGGGAAGGAAGCACGGAAATATTCTAATTATAGAAGTCATTGTATGCTGAGTAATATAGTCTAGAACAAGCTGCGTGTACGTGGACGTTAATACGACGTGTGCCAGGCTTGTATGTGCAAGGGGTTCGAGCCCTAAAAAAAGGGAGAGGGAGAGAAAGTAACTGTGAATCGCTCGTGCAAGCATTGGATACCGTGATCGTAAAATGCAGCCTGCATCCGCTCTCAACGCAGATGTGCCCACGTACACTCGCGAGGCTCTCCCTTTTTTCGAATTTTCACGGCCCCCGAGGATTCATATTCATTCGAAAGAGTGGAAGAGAGATCAGAGAAGCCGAGACGATTACTTTTTACTTCCGTTTTTTTTTTTTTTTTTTTCGTAAGAGCCTTCAACGATCTCGACCCCAGTCAACACGTAGTACTTTCGATCTTTGATGGAACAATGAACTATCAAGCTATAGCTAAAATACCTGTTGCAACCTCATACAACAATTTATGAAATTTGCCTTCTTTCGCTTTGAGGCTTAAAGAAATAGGACGTTGGTGCCAGCATGCTATATTGTGAAAATTTCTGAATGTGAAGGAGTGAAGGACGACCGTATTTTTTCATTGGCAACAAATCAATCTTGAGGGCTAAAACCACTCTCTGTAGTAAGGCTTGTTCTTAGATGATTTTGTAAATTCACCCGCAAGAACTCCACTGGTTTCGATAAAACAAGAATCGAAATATTCCTGATGCAAAACTATAAAGAGCTAACCACGATTACAAAAAACATAAAGGGCGGCACAACCTCTGCATTTATGAATTTCTCATCACCAATTAAAAAGTGGTACATCTATTAAAATTGAACGAGTTCAGAAAGTGTGTGCGTTTTTTTTTTTCAATAATGACCTTGAGGGGGTAATCTACCCCTTACTTAATTGTTCGACAAGATGTGCTGGGACTGTAAACCACACCCTCTAGCCACACCCTCAACCCCACAAAAAAAGCAAATCTTCAAGCTCGTTAAAATATGCACTAGCCAATATGAATGACAATTCCCTCTCAAAACGAGGATTAGAACCGAAAATTATGTATTTACCTCGCCATTCTTGATAATATTTGATCTATTATAACAATTGTCCTCGTTGCTTCGAAAGACAGTGGCTAATGTCAATTGTTTCTGGCGGATATCCAGGGGGTATAATGGGGAATGCCCATTACCTAACCTTTTGTAACATTTGTACCTA
The DNA here is from genome assembly GCA_037893425.1 of Campoplex nolae. NCBI lineage: Eukaryota > Metazoa > Arthropoda > Insecta > Hymenoptera > Ichneumonidae > Campoplex > Campoplex nolae. The sequence continues at coordinate 85,311 of JBBLXU010002839.1, forward strand.
GTAGAGGAAAGGAAGCTAATTTGGGATACAAAATAACCGACTAATTGTTATCCCAAATTAGCTGGCTTTCCTCTAGTAATATCGTAATTGCACCTCTTCACCTCTATTTTTAAATAAATATAAACAAGTGCTGCATAAGAACGCTAATAAATATGTTAACGATTTACATATTCGTTTATGCATACAAAGTGGCAGTGGTACAGTGGGAGTAAAGTAAATTTTGCAAAGATTTGATTGAAAAAAACTAGAATACATATAACAAATAAGTTATATAGAATAGAATCAATAGAGTATACATTTGATTGATACACGTACATTTATTGAGCAATGTACATAACGTAACAGAATGTGTATAATTCAAATTCAAATAACAACAAACCAAGCTGAAATGGTGTATCGAAGTACATTTACAATTTTTTTACGTTGTTTTTTGTCTGCACAGCTTCATGTTCAACGTTGCAATTATTAAATATAAAAGTATTATTAGAACCAGTGATGTGAACATTGCAGTTGTTAAAAATGCAATTTTGCGTAGGTGCATCCTGATTGGTTGAGCATTCAACATAAAGGCCAATGTCTGGATGATAAAAACAAGGGAATTTCGGTTCCTGTGGTTGAACTTCACAAGTTTTCTTAGAACTCCCATGATTGCAATCACCAGAAATACTATAATTTATAGTTTCATCAGTTTTAGGAACGTTCACATCTTGATTTGTCTTCAGTGTAGACGAAATGGAAATTTTAGAATTTTGGATTCTCTTCAAGATAGCAGTCTCAGGAGTTATCGCTTGATTTTCCTTTGATCTCAAGATGGTATTAACTCCAGAAGTTGACGCTCCATGATCTAGCTGTCCCACAGTACCAGGAACATAATTAGTTGTTTTGGCTCTCTTCTGGATATCGATTCCACTACTAATTTGATCACAAATTCTTTTCTTATTGTTTATCGAATCAGCGATGTATCCAAAGGCAACAGTTGCAGATTTCCATCCTCCGTGTCTTTGTAACGTCGTTAGGTCCGCACCAGCGTCCACCAAAAGAGTCGCCGAAGTCCTTCGCAAGCTGTGACCGGTGAAATCTTTGGCATCAGGCAGATTCAAAAATTCTGCTATGTTTCTCGGCATCGATCCAATTTTATTGATTCCAACGGGTTGCTGGCTACATTTGCCTTTGGAGTAACGGAGAAAAAATCTGTCAACAGAACAAGTTTCCGGTCGGGTCTGCATATATTTCCAACAGAACTCGAATAATCCGTCCGCAATCGTGAATGATCTTGGAACGTAGTTCTTAGTTTTCGGGATTTTTACTAGAAGGACATCATCTTCTATTTTCTTGACATCATTGACAGTAATGTTGACGAATTCTTCTCTCCGTAATGCCCCAGCAATTCCAAAGATAAGCGCAACCTGAACATAATGTTTAGGAAAAAATAATTTTAATTACTGGATAATTTGATCTATATATATAATTGTTCAGGTTGTACTTACCTTTTCGCATAAATATACATCGTCCGGCGCTTCGTTAAGAAACTTCGAAATGTTGTTTTTCGAAAAGACTTGCGATTTTTTTGGGCGATACCCTAATCCAATCTTTTTCAAAAAAGATATCAAGTTTTTGTAGCAACCGATATCGACATGAACATAGCTACTGATGGTGCATTTTAGCATCGAATATGTAGCCCATAAACTTGTTGGCGAGTATTTTTTGGAAAGATGAGCGAAGTATGCAAGCAGTACTTCTTCACAAAAAGAATTCAACTTATTTCCCTTTCGCCATTTTTTGAATTCGTTGTATGCTGCTGTATATAGTTTTTTTGATTTGGCAGGCAACAAATTTAGCGTAACAGTTTTTGCTATTTCTTTTATAGCTTCCGGCACTATATCACCGTTTTCGCTGAGTTCACTCTCCGAACTGCTCATTTTTGAATAAATGTGTCAATGCGCGAACCACAAATTGTAAGTTAGCGTTCCGTCAAAATTTTCGTCGTCACTTTTTCTACAGCACAAAACTGTTTTTAGACGAAATGCTAGCCTATCCCTTTTCTTTCATTTGTTTGTTGTGCATTTCGAAGTGTCAAAAAAGACATTTTATGTAATTTTTCTTGTTTACTGTCCATCGATGAAGTTGGCTGTTTCATTTTCGCACGGTGTAAAAAAAGGCTATTTAAGTCACGGAAAACCGTGCGTAAAGTGCGGGTTTAGGTCACACTGTGCTATAAACAAACCTACTCTCATGGAAATTATTTTCGTACCCCTCATAATCAATGCTGGCATTTGAGTTTTTTGATCTTCAATAAGATAACGCAGTATGAACTGTCCATCGAATCCGCGTGCATTGTGAGCAATGCAAATTACTTTCTCGAATTTTGAATTTATAGCCAATTTTACGAGGTTTCCTATAGGGTCTTCGTCAAATACAAATTCCCGCTGTCCACAAACTTCACATTCATTTTCTATAATTTCATCGTTCAAACACCAGATGCAGACACGTTGAGCTACGCAAAGATTAGGTATGTGCACACGAGATGAGTTATCTCCTCGTAACCACGTATGTTGTTGTGTTTCAAAATCATAGAATATAAACTGCAACGACATATCTTTTTGTTCCCTTGGTGTTTTACGATCAAATGTTTTTTTGATTTTCAATGGAGCGATAAAACAATCATGAGGTATGGCTCGTATGCGTCTACAAGTTTTACAAAATGATACTCCACACTCGTGAGGAGGTTTGCACCAGCTTTTAACGAGTCTTGAACAGTTGCGACAAATTTTTAACATTTCACACACACTCGATTCACGTTTGTTTCGACATCCGCGGACTTTACGTACTCTGGGCTGTTTGTGTAGCGCAAAACATTGAGCTCCAAAAAATGAACGATTGCACTCATTACACTGAGTGAGTGCTGCGCCATTACTCCTACATTCTGTCGATTTACAACGTGCACATTCTTTGGAACACCGATGCTCGATCGCACGAGTATATCGAGTGTTACACAGTGAACAAAATCCTCGACTCCCAAGTGCCCCGACTAGATTTAAAATTGGCTGGAAATGATGGGAGCGTTCGTAATAAATTATAAATAAAGTATGTTTTATTCGACCGAACTCTGCAATAACATTTTCTCTTCCGTCAAACAAAGCCGGTGTACGTTTTCCAAAAGAGAGAAATTCATAAACTACAATTGCAATACCTTCGGCCGTGAAATATTTTTGAAATAATTTTATTTCACGCAGACCGCATCCGCGAGTCGGAATTTTTACATGCGCTTTTTGTGCTAGGTTTACAGCTTCAGATCGTTGATAATCCCGTCGAGCATCGCGTATTTTTTGCCAGATTTTATGTAATTCTCCAGTACGTAGCTCACCTCGTTCAGCATGAGCATACGCCGTGACAAGCGATCGCGGTAAACATAAATTATCACGATTATCTATATGTAAAATCGATCGTTTAGCAACTTCTTCGTGTGATAGAGGAATACCCCCACGCCCTCCGCCCTGGACCCCTCGAACGATACACATTCTTATTTCTAGCGCATCATCAGCTATTCTAAACTCACGGGCACTTTGAGAGATGTCGTTGATTAATTTCCAAATATCCTCCAGTGAAAAATCACGTACAGGACGAAAAGACAGCCACGCCGCTCCTTGAGAAAATCCTGGTGAATTGATTTCCACCCCCGCGTAATCGTGAGGTTCGCATGATGCTGTGAGATGAGTCATAACATCACGCATTGCTCCCTGGATCCAAGAAAATTGATCAGCATTTTCAGGAGGTTTCCGTAGTTTCAAAATAATTTCTCGACCACGCGTTTTGAAACGTTTGAAGTATCGAGCCTGCTCGCTCACTATCTGAAAACGCTGCCCCGGGGGTAAAATATTTCCCCAGGCTTCTCCACCGCCTGTTTGATGTACTGAAAATGAAAAAAAATAGATCAGTCTCTCTCACTCCGAATAATCAAGTAAATAGAAAAAAAACATGCGATAAAAGTAGTGAGTGAATTACTAACAAAAAAAAAGATTTTAGTGGCCGAATTCCGTCACTCCCCCTCATTATCATCGGACATTTCCAATCTTTGTAGGAGCCAATCATAATTGAACAGTCTGTTATCGACTTGTCGGACATAATCAGCGTTGCCTAATATCCCGTTCTCGTCGGAAAAATATCCTGTTTTTTTTTTAATATATGTTAAAAATGAATGTCAACCACAATCGAAAAAACTAAAAAAGTTGTTTGTGCAACCTTTAAAAAATTTTTAAGAGTCTAAATTTTGGAAGAATCACTGTTTCATCAGGTACGGCAATTTTTTCATGCCAAAACAGAAGAATCAAAATTTTCAAATCGCGAATGTCAACCACGATCGAAAAAAATAAAGTCATTCGAGTGACCTCTACAAAATTTTGGGGTTCAAATATCGGGAGAATTATTATTTTTTTTTTTTTTTGACAGTTACCAACAACTATCAAACCCAAAACGAAAAAAAAATTGAAGTTTTTTACATAACCCTGATCTATATATTTTTGTATAAGTAGCTCTAGTCATGATCATAAGTGTAAATAATAATGATTTTTTTTTTCACCTGAATCGGCTTCGGAAACTTCCTCCTCATCCTCCTCATCGTCTTCCCATTCCTCGATCTCTATTTCCTCATCATCATCATCATCATTCTCATTCTGTTCGTCTTCCTCATTGCTGTCGTATTCATCCCGTTCTTCTTCTTCTTCTTCTTCTTCTCTCACTACCTCTTCTTCTTCTTCGCTACTATCACCACAACTACTGCTATCGGAATCGCTGATATCAAAGTTCAGACGGCGAACAGCTGACGATCTAGCGATACCCGAAGGTCCTGCGACCGCTTGGTCTCCTGGTCCATTCTCCCTTTCATCGTCAAAACGGTACGAGGGACCCGTTATCTCGATAACCCCAGGATTTCTAGCTAGTGGTGCCCGCGTGTCGATCCAGCAATTTTTTTTGGCTCGACCTTCGACTTTAGGATTGTCATCTAATTCATGATCATCGGAATCGGTGCGTCCTTCCTCGTTGAAATCATAACGATCTTCGTCGTTGCATAGTTCTTGATATCGACGCACTATCACACACACACACACACACACGATTATGATGGTGAAACCCTGAACCATGGAATAATAATGATAATAATCGTCATGGAAAAAACTTACCCCGCTCGTCAAATATCCCTGCAAACTCAGGGTCATTACTCCATCCTCGTCGCCGTATCACTCTAACCACTGAATCGATGACTGGAGTCGCGTGAAAATACCCCGTCCTCCAACCGTAAAGCATATCACGTTTCGATAAATCTAATAACGCACCACGGATTTTTCGGAGTACAACATTGGGAGGTAAATGATACATCATTTCCTTCTGTTTTGCATCGGTCCAGCGTGATGATAAACATGGTACACGACGCGCTAAAAATTTCAATAACTCCCCCAACAAATATCGCGGAATTATTCTTGACATATTATAAAGAAACGAACTCAACGAACGTCAGAAATTAAGTGACGGATTTTCAGAGCAGTTCCTCGGATTTGAATAATTTCTAAATCTGCATCAGCATGTCTTGATGCGTCCACCAGTGTGGTATGAGAAAGAAAAGAGGGGGTATTGCAAATATAATTTTTCAAAGGGTTCATATTCACCGTGGAATATCAGATACGTGAAATGCTGTCGAAGACAGATTCGTTCACAAGAAGCCAAAAGAATGTAGTGAGAACGAGAAAAACAAAAGCGGAATTTGAGGATTACATGAAATAAGAATATGACTAATTTCTCGTATCCCACGACTCGTCGCCAGGATTCTTGCTATATTTTTATCATTTTCGAGTATTATTCAAAGAACATAATATAAATGTTTCGAAAATACGGTGATGTATACTATGAAGTTTTTAATTCTAGCATTTTTTTTTACTTATTTACTCCTGAATATCTTAGCGAAGGGTTTTGATTAAAAATTCGCTAACGATGTATACAGCTTGAGATAATGCTGACACCATGTCTCTGCAAGTATAGGATCGTGGTGAGCGGATGTGAAATTTAATATTCACTCATCGAGCTCTCACGTCCAATATGCATTTTTATGTTCACGAATGAATATAAAAATAAATCAGCTCGAAGTATTTTTCAAAAATGCGCGTATTAGGGAGTAAGATGATGATCGCTCTCTCTCTCTCTCTCTCTCTCTCTCTGTAAGTACGAACCACATTGCTCGCTATACTGCTCTGTTATTTCTTTGGACTTTTACTGCGGGCGTATGCCTTCGGGCTTTTTTCTCTGCAGGTGTGAGCATGCCAAATTTTTGCTTTCATCTCTACTAATTGCTTCCTGCCTGTGCACTCGTTTTATTGGGGAAATTAGAGATGAAAGTCTACGGTCATTCTAACCTCAAACTGTCAATCTGCTCTATTCTTGCTGGGATTTCGGCTCTACGGCGACCTTGAAACTTCGATTGATTGACTGCGCCTGCGTGCTAAATTGCTATCGCCAGTGGCTCCGTTGAGTCTAATATTGAGGACTACTTTTATCTACGCTCATGCAAATTTACTCTGCTGATACGTCAAATTGTTGCCCCACCTATGCTGTGCGAATCCAATCTGTCGGTAAAGTGCGACGTCTATAACTACTATTTATCATCTCATCTGGATCTCTCTCCGTCACGCGGATCAATAACTACATTTTCGACCGCTGTATCTTGAAAATTTTGCTTAATTGTGCCATGGCGAGTTTTTGTGTTATTTGCGATCGATCAATCAATCAATCTGACTCTTTAATTTGTTCGGGAGGATGTCACAAGTTTTATCATGTGAACTGTGCGGTTATTAAATTTGAGCTCTCCGCTGATGATTTAAAAAAACGAAAGGTTTACTGCGATGTCTGTGTTAAGAAAAGCATTGTGTGTACTCAGTCCTCTCAAGATGATTCTCTGATAAATAACGCAAAGAGTAAATCACCCGTTACATTGCAAGACGTCATGCAACAAATTACTGATTGTAATGCTTCTACACACGTACGCCTTGCTTCGTTGCAACAATTAATCACCTCCCTTGGCGATAATATTAGCACTTTGAATTCTGTAGTCCGTGACCTTACTACCTCCCATCGATGCCTAGTCTCTAAAGTCACCACTCTTGAGAAAGAAATAGTTATGGTCAAAGCGGATAGTGCTAAATCGAAGAGTGAAACTCAGAAACTAAAAGAACAACTTGCTCAAATTGTGGATGAAATTACTGATCTGAAAGTCACTAATTCTTCGACAAAACTACTCTTGTCTGGTATTCCACTTTCATTGTCTGATTCACCAAATATTGTTGTGGAAAAAGTTTTTCAAGCACTTGGCGTCCCTGAACTTTTCAGCGATGTGTTAGAAGTCCATACTCTAATCAAAAAGTCTTCAAACTTAAGAGTTGATCCCTGTACAGCACAAGATACGAATAGCCCTATACGGTTATCGTACATTGTTAAGCTCAAATCACCAGATGCCGTTGATCATATTATAGCTAAAAAACGTCTGAAGAGAAACCTTTCGATTATTGATGCCTTTGGAGTCAATTTACCAGGCAATGTGTATGTTAATGAGTTCCTTCCCTCTGACATATTCAAACTTTATATGCGAGTAAAAACTAGAGCCTCCGAACTCGGCTATAAATTCACATGGTTGAAGTCGGGAAAAATCTTCCTTCGAAAAGACCAAGACACACCGATTATTCACATAAACAATGAATCCGACTTTAAAAACAAATTGGTCTGATAACCTGCGATATAATGTGGCTGACCGTTAGCCTGAGCTTCATTCTTTTCCACTATATAACTTTTAACTTGTTTTTCTCTTTGTTATTATCTCCTTACTACCTAAGGTTTTGATTCCTGAATTCTCTTGTTTATCATCTTCACTTTACTGTATTTCGTACTATACTTATAATTGTACTCTATTAGTCTGCTTTGAGAGCGAGAGCATGGCTATTATATTATCTTTTTTGCTTTATATTCTTGATTTTTCTAAACTGCCAACTGTTATTTTAATCATGTTTTACTATTATAAGTGTTATCCTGTATACACTGTATTTCCTCTTGCCCCAAAGTTATTAACTAGGGCATAATAAATTCCAATCAATCAATCAATCAATCAATCTCTCTCTCTCTCTCTCTCTCTCTCTCTCTCTCTCTCTCTCTCTCTCTCTCTCTCTCTCTCTCTCCCTCATACGCATTCTACTCAGTATAATGCTATGTAAAACTGCTGAGAGGATTCAAGTTCGTTTATCAGGGTCGCCGACGAGAAAAAATAAGGCGTATATTATTTTCTCTCGTGATTTTTTCTCTTTCTAACAAAATAATGCGAACGTTGCATTTTTGTATATGCGCTCAAATTCCTACAGGCCGTCAACATTGAGTTAAGGTGTGTGTGAATGTGTGTATCGGTGAAACCACTATTACAAGAAATAGAAGCGGTGTTTACCCTCAAAGAAAAATGAAAAATATATTTTTCGCTCCAATCATGTAACGATTGATACGATGAGAGGTGGGGGAAAAATATATAAAAGTGGTATTTATTTCCAATCTCGTATCATTCTTTCAATTATTCGCGAACCTGTAACATCTAAAAATGGAGTATTCTGGAACAATGACGGAAGTGCGCCGTGTTTCGTCATCATCCCAGCTCGTCATGGGAGTTGTGTACGGAATGAATAACTCGTTCGGAAAAATAATTGCATCGGGTTTTAAAATAGCTCCTGAGACCGGAATTTTTACTCCTGTTATTAAAATATTGACGAATTCTTTCATTGGAGTAAGCCTTCATATTGACGGATGGCAAAATTTCAAGTCTGACTATGATAAAATATCACATTATTTTGGAGGACCCCGCTGGGACACGGAGAAAATGCTCGGCTCAAAAATCGTACATAGATCGCATTGCACAGTTTTTACTTCCTGCTTTCAACAATCTGCAGTTTGTTTTAGCAACAGTCAAACGCCGGCTATTGGAGAGGTTCCCACGACTCAGCGACAGTGCAATATTATCCTGCAGGGGTCGACCTTCAGGAGGTTGAAAGAAGTTAGCTTGTGCGTTGATGCACACATACAAAAACTTCAACGTGAGAGCGTGGCTGTGAATATGTGTGCGAGCATCGTAATATCCACCATCCGCGAGCACCTAAGCTCTCACGTCGATCAGCAGAATGTCATGCGATTCCTCGACTCAGAAGGCAGCCTCGAGAAAATAATTGACGAAACTCGGCGAAAAATGGGCGAATCACACCCTAGATTTGTGCAAAATTCGATGGAATCGGTGATTTCGGAAATCATTACGCTGTTTCGCTTCGAAATTTGTCAACTCGTAACAGCCAACGAGGGAGATTCACATTAAATATCTCAACAATAATTCTAGTTTTTAAGAATTTATCAATAAGCAACTAATAATAATTTCAATAAAAGCGATGAATATAAATTTCTTTCTTTCAAATAATAACGAATAAAAATCTAAAAATTAAAAATTAAAAAAAAAAAAAAAAAAAAAAAAAAAAAGTCGGATAAAACTAACTGTGCGAACCCGAGTCTTGGTGTTATCATCGGTCTGTACCTAAGACATCAAACTGCAGATTCAGCAAAATATTGGAGTGGGGATAGATGTCCTTCCATCCATCCATCCATGAGAAGTAGCTGATGAAAAACTCATTAGCAGTCTACTATTCGAAGTGAACGTGTTAAGTTGAAAAATAAAACAAAACAAAAATGTGTAAGTAATAACTTAAAACTAGTGAATTCGTGGAAAAAAGTGTTTTTCTTTGTGAGAAGCTGATTTAAAAAAGTTTTTTTTTTTTTTTTTTTATAGCTCTTCGTTATGAGGATTATGTGTCTCCATCTGACCCTGAGCCGTTTGTATCTGTTCGGATTCAGGTGAAAGACGGTGAAAGACACGTGGATCTGGTGTACGACGATATAGGACAGGAAATTGAGGCGTTTTCGAAAAAAAAATTCAGAATTTTTCGACGAAGTGACACGGACTTTGAGGCTCGAGAAAAAGCAGATCGCTCGCGAGCCCTGACGAAAAAAAGGCAGGCAAAAAAAAAGACGATCGTTACTACGGGGAAAAGGAAGTTGGAGCCTTCCTCGTGGATCGACGTCGCGATAAAAAAAAAAAGGATGGCAGATTCTTCAGCCGAGCCGACGGTGGATCGCACAAAACTGTAAGTTTACATTTATAGCTTTTTCACAAATATTAATTTTTTATTATTTTCAAGTTTATGGATAGTTTTAAACTTTTATAATTTATCAAAATGAAAAATCTAAAAAATTTAATTTTTCATCTCTTATCTAAATCATAGAAAATAAAAAAGTAAATAAATAAAAAATAAAAGAATGAATATCTGATGAAAATAAAAACGATAAATACTTTTTTTCTTTATACTAAATCGTATCGAATTTATATGTTTGAAGGGTAGAAAAAAAAATGAGGTGGAGGCTCATTCCGATCGACTTCAACTCACAACGACCCCCGAACATACGACGTCTGAGTCTCCAGCTCAAAGAAGTAGCGCTTTTGGAGAGCGATGAAGAAGAAGAAAAAGAAGAAGAAGAAGAAGACCCGTAAGCATTCAATTTTTTGTTTGAAATATGAAAAACTTGGTCAAATATCAAATTTTTTCCAAATGCAGACTTATTAGTACGAAAACCCCAAATTTCATGTTTTGTTATTTGATTCTTCTGTTCCAGGAGGAAGAAGAAGAAACAGCGAGTAGAATAAAAATTAAAAATAAAAATAAAAAATTTTAATCTTTTGAAAATAAGTGTATTTTTCGTGATTTTCAAAAAATAAAATAAATAATCAAAACAATTATATTTGATCGAAAAAATCAACTTCTTTTTTCGAAAAATCTTTTCTCGTTACATACCTTTTCCCCCTTTTATTTTTTATATATTTACAAAATATTATCATGAAAAAAAAAAAAAAAAAAAAAAAAAAATCATGAAAAAAAGAAAAAAGAAAAAAAAAAAAAGAAAAAAAGAGAAATAAAAAGTGGAAATTCGTACAGTTATGGTACTCCTCACACTATCTCCCCCTCCTTCCCTCACCAGACCACCAAGCTATTCACCTGTGGGGCGGGGGAAAATAGCTTGGTGGTCTGGAGGGGTAGGAGTGGGGATGAGAGTGGGGGGCGCCATACCTGTACGTATTCTACTACTACGGTTTGATGTTGATAGAAAAAATAATAAAGTTCGGAAATTCAACTATGTCACCAACCGAATTGCAAACGTAAAAAAATTAGATTGTAAAAAAATTCTGAACGAAGTACTTGGCGAGGACTTTTCCATGAAATTAGCGTAGTGTATAGATCGTGATCACGAACTCGCCAAGTACTTCGTTCAGAATTTTTTTACAATCTCATTTTTTTACGTTTGCAATTTGGTTGGTGACATAGTTGAATTTCCGAACTTTATTATTTTTTCTATCAACATCAAACCGTATTTGAAAATTTATTGGAACGCAGTAAAGCTTTCCGTATTTGACCACGTATATTTCAACAGATCTTGACTTATTTTGTAATTGTTTTTGTATTCTTCTAAACGGCGTTTTGGATTTTTTTTAATATCATAGGGAAACAAGGGACCACCAATGTACTTGTCCACGTTTTTTCCCCCGTGAGGGGATTTTTGCGATTTGATATCACTTCTTTTTTCTAAAATTTTTAAATAATTTGGTTCATATAAACGCCAATGGAGACTGTATATAATTACAACCCGCACTTTTAGCTTGTGAATATAACACATGACTGTCGATTTTATTTTAAATTTTTATATTTTGTAGATGAATATGTTCACTGCGAGATTTGAATACTCAGGATCACGAAAAAAAATGCTTACCAGTCTGTTCAAAAGTTTATTCTGAGATAATTTTTTTTCACAATTTATCCAATTTACTCGCTAATCTCGCACTTTATCATTACAGAACTTTACTCAGAATCTCCGTTGAATATTTTTATTAAATCCATTAATCGAAGTTTTTTGGACGTCCTGCACTTGATTATGTCAAAACTCCGTTAATAACCGTTTCATTGTGTAGACGTCATACACTACGCTTACACGGCACTCTTATTCCGATTTGGTTATAATGGGGTGTATATACTGTAACGTTGTGGAATACAACGTTACGAGGGTTCCTCCTATCCCGTTTCCCCCGTCACAATACATATATATCGGGCATAATAAACCCGATTAATTAATCCGGAATAAGAGTTCCGTGAGAACGTAGTAGTCATCGCTCTCTCTCTCTCTCTCTCTCTCTCTCTGCAGCTGTCACGGGACACTGGCTTTCATAAAAATGGGTCAATTGGCATCAAGAGGCCTTTGATAATGTTGTATACAGACACGTAAAATCTTTTATGTGTTAGTAACTTTTGCATAATCTTGAGCTCATGCAAAGTTTTTTCTCAGCAATTACGCGACCGATCATGCTGATTTTGGGCGCAATCGAAAGAGAATTTCTTAATCAGCTAAAAGTTCAATTTTTAAGTTCCTCAATTGCTTCTGAGTCTCGTAATTCAATTAAATGACATGCCGATTTTACCCCCACCACCGCGAATTAGTTTATTCAGAGAAAGTATAGTCTCGGCGAGCTCGGGCCAGCAGACGACAGGGCTGTCAATGTACTTGTCCCGAGACTACCGAGTCTCTTGATACAATAAAATAGTTTCGGAAGGCAACACAGTTTTGTTTTCATATCTCACGATCATGCAAATATATCCAAACAATCAGGATTAGAGATTAAAACTTCCAGTAAAAGTATGTTATTTTAGCTAACACCATGCATGAAACGATTGAATACTCAAGATAGTTTATAATTATGCAAAATAAGAGTATAAATTGTTATTTTTTTACAAAGCCTCCCTGCCTTGCCACTTTTACTCCCAGAGAGCTATTTGCTGAGTATGATTTCAACTGGCTGTTTGAATATGGCTCCCTTCTTTAGGTTTTCAAGTCCTCTGACGACGGCCGACGACATGTGTATCGTCCACGCGCTCGAGAGTTTCAACTGGACCAACGTTACGTGGTCCAGAAACAATGGAGCGGTAGGCTGAACTTTGGGGTTTGGGGCTGCATGTCCGCAACTGGAGTGATGGCTATAAGCGAAATCCCGGCGAGAATGAATTCCAGAGATTACGTCGACGTTCTGGAAAACGTTCTGCTCCCCGCCGCTAGAGCTCGCTTTCCAGTTGATCTGTACCCGCGGCTCCAATTTATGCAAGATAACGCTGCCGTGCATACATCTCGAGAGACGATGGCTTGGTTCAACGAGCACCCGGACATCAACGTAATCAATTGGCCGGCCAAATCTCCAGATTTGAATCCGATTGAGAACTTGTGGAGTACGTTTTATCAGCATTTACTTGCATTCAATTAGTTACTTGTGCGCCAACAGTAAAATACGCCTACCATGTGGTTCGTAATCACACAAAATAGATAAACTAATTGTACGTTTCTATAAATTCATAAATCGTAATAGGTGTCATGGTCCGTGAGTGGGAATCAGGACAAGACAGAACCCGGGATGCTCTCGCGGCACACGTGCATCGGGTTTGGCAAGATATGGAGGCAAGGCAGGACCTTTGCCTCAAATTAGTCAATTCTATGCCAAACCGGGTGCAGTGTGTCATCGAATGCAACGGGTCGTGGATTCCATATTGAAGATCCTCCCCTTTAAGCATTGCAATCGCTTTAGGATTACATCACTTTTATACTACACAATCTTCACCACTTGCATTTATTGCTGAAGTAAAGGAGATTTGATAACATTAAAGAAAAATTTTTTACAGCAAAAACGGTCTCATTTCCCAAGTTTTCAATCGGATACGAATTTGGAGGTTTATTTGGCCAAATCATTATTTGGTTATCTGGGTGTCCGTTGAAGTACTTCATAGTCTCCTGAGAAGTATGTACCCCGCTACGATCTTGTGAAAATTTGATCCGTGGGTGCTGATCGACGAAAAGCGAGCTGTGATTGCGAGAAACGTCTGAACGACATGGATCGAGTTCAGTTGGAGTTTTCGAGCGCGTGAGATCGTATACGTCTAATCATCACACCGTTGCTCGTGGACGAAAAGGAGTAGCTGCCGACGGTGTTCTTTGGTTAATGACGTTTTTTTTTGCTGGACAATAGGCATCGAATCCGACACATTTCGATCACCGTCGAGCTGTGCTGGCGCTTATATTAATTCTCGTCTCATTTACTGCTGCGGCAATTGTTGTGAACGGAGCTGCTTCTACCGATTCACACAGCCGAGCGTTTTTTTCCGGCATTGATTTTAGAGGCCGTTTGTTGTTCTTCCGGTGGTCTTCAAGCGCCGCGTTACCGCGTGCGTTATGCTTATTAATTCGAAGATTAACCGTTTTGATGTTGTATCTGATTGCTGCGCGAATGCGTTCCTTATTCCATCCGGACAAATAATGCCCAACAATCCGTCCGTGAACAGATGGATTATAGTTTGAATCAATTGCGCATATTAGTATTTCAATGGATGTCATTCAATTTGAATAAATAATAATTGTGGAAGAAAAATTAAGTCACCGTATGTTCCAAGTTCATGCTCAATTATTTTTGATTTCATACTCTCTAGGTTCTTACATAGGAACAATGAAACATCGGCTAAAACAACTTTGTGGCTGCAATTTTTTCCATAATCGATTTTGTGTCAACTGGTTGGTCAATATGTAGGAATCGAAATTTAATGACCTAAATTATCATATCCCCAGATTGAGTGGACGGATCAACTTACCACAAAGTTCAATATGAATATTGACATCGAGAAAAATGGTACCTTACATCTAGATTCGCTAAATGTCATTAGGAGACAATTTAATATATTTACCTGAGACTTTTTACTCCAACCATTCTACCGCAAACGTAGTTTGAAAAATATGAAAAACCCGAAAACTGTCATTCTCGCGTACAGTGAGTGATTCTGGATAGCATATAGAGTCATGCACACTTGTTATGCAACCATTGATTTTTCGTAGATTTCAGGCGCATATTTATCGATTCGCAAACAGTAAGGCAGTGAATTGTAGCAAATTTTATCAGCTTTCGAAAGAACCTTATTACGTTTCGAGTAAGTAATATATAGTTAATGTTAAGTGTATTATGTATAGTTAAGTGTATCGTTCTAGAAGAGAACTCCGTAGAGTTTGAACTCGGCAAAAGGGTGCCTCGAACGAACTTTCAAATTGACCAGACGTATCCAGGGTGTCCGGCGATACTGGGTGAAAATTTGACTCATCACGTAGCCAAAACAACCTGGTGCGTCGATGGATACATCTGGATAAGTGCATAGTTCAGAAAGAGGACCTCGCAGAGTTTGAACTTGACGGAAGAGTGCCTCGTACGAACCTTAAAATTATCCAGGCGTATCCAGGGTGTCCGACGATACTGGGCGAAAATTTGACTCATTACATAACCAAAACAACCTGGGGCGTCGATGGATACGTCTGGATAAGTGCATCGTTCAAGAAGAGAACACCGCAGAGTTTGAACTCGGAAGAAGGGTGCCTCGAACGAACTTTGAAATTAACCAGACGTATCCAGGGTGTCCGACGATACTGGGTGAAAATTTGACTCATCACGTAGCCAAAACAACCTGGTGCGTCGATGGATACGTCTGGATAAGTGGATTGTTCAAGAAGAGAACACCGCAGAGTTCGAACTCGGCGGAAGGGTGCCTCGAACGGACTTTCAAATTATCCAGACGTATCCAGGGTGTCGCATGATGCCAATTGCAAATTTGACTTATCACATAGACAAAACAACCTGGTGCGTCGATGGATACGTCTGGATAAGTATAACGGCAAAAAAAATGACCTCGCAGAGTTCGAACTCTGTGAAAGGCTGAAGCGAAAGAAATTATACATTTTCCAGACGTATACACGGTATCCAACGATGCCAGGTGAAAATTTGGCTACTTATGAAACCAAAACAACTTGGTCCATCGATGGAATCATCTGGATGAGCGCATTGTCAACAAAAATGACCTCGCAGAGTTGGAAGTTTGCGAAAGGCTGAAGGAAAAGAACTCATACATTTTCCAGACGTATCCGCGGTATCCAACGATGCCAGGTGAAAATTTTGCTCGTTGTGTGACCAAAGCCACCTGTCGCATCGATGGATACGTCTGGATAAGGATAGCTCCCGTATTAAAAGTCTTCCCCCGTAAGCATTGCCACCACTTTGTTAATTCCATTTTCACTATTGTAAGAATCGGGTACTTTTGGCGGGAACTCGATAGGATCATATTTTTATTGAATATTCTCAGAAAAATTTGTCAATTTCAGACTACTATTGTCGTCTTTCCTTCTTTTTCCGCTTAATAAGAAGTCAACAAAACAAGACTGTTTTTTTTAGACGGACAATAAGTGGTTCTCTCGTCTTTCACTCACCGCCGAGCGGTGCTGACACTTAATCTATGGATATCCCATTCCATGCTGCGGCTACTGTGGTGAAAGGAGTTGTTTCTATACCTGGATACTGTTGGACGTCTTCTTCGGGAATTGTTTTCAGCGGCCTATGGTTGTTCATCTGATTATCTCTCAGAGTCGCGTCACCACCCTGTCTAAACTTATTAATCCAAAGAAGTAATGTTTTTCTGTCGAAATAAAATACAAATATACGTTTCAACCCTTAATTATTCGTTCGTTATTGCTTTTTCACATTATACATGTGAATGAAAAGAGCCCCCGTACATTAACTGAAGTGGTGCCTGTAATTTAAATGAACAGTCCACAAAGAAAGGAATCTTTCCCGTCGTCGTCCTCATCGTCGTCGTCGTCGTCGTCGTCGTAGTCGTCCTCGTGGTCGTGGTCGTCGTCGTCGTCGTCGTCCTCGTCGTCGTCGTCGTCCTCGTCGTCGTCGTCCTCGTCGTCGTCGTCCTTGTGGTCGTGGTCGTCGTCGTCGTCGTCGTCCTCGTCGTCGTCGTCGTCCTCGTCGTCGTCGTCGTCCTCGTCGTCGTCGTCGTCCTCGTCGTCGTCGTCCTCGTGGTCGTGGTCGTCCTCGTCGTCGTCGTCCTCGTCGTCGTCGTCCTCATCGTCGTCGTCGTCCTCCTCGTCGTCGTCGTCGTCGTCCTCGTCGTCGTCGTCGTCCTCGTCGTCGTCGTCGTCCTCGTCGTCGTCGTCCTCATCGTCGTCGTCGTCCTCGTCGTCGTCGTCCTCATCGTCGTCGTCGTCCTCATCGTCGTCGTCCTCGTCGTCGTCGTCCTCGTCGTCGTCGTCCTCGTCGTCGTCGTCCTCGTCCTCGTCGTCGTCGTCCTCGTCGTCGTCGTCCTCGTCGTCGTCGTCCTCGTCGTCGTCGTCCTCGTCGTCGTCGTCCTCGTCGTCGTCATCGTTGTAGTTCCGTTTATCATTCCATATCTTCGTTTCGATACATACTTCACTCTTCTATGTGATTCAGGGTTGCTAATAGCAAAAGACAAATGATGGTGTTGTGATCACATTGCATGTTTCTCTCAATCATCATCTCACTGTCAAAGATGACGGGTTATATTCGCAGGTCGGTCTCGAAATTCGAAAAAAATTTGGCGAACATGCCGGAAATTTTTGGGCGCGTTATTGTTGCATTGTCGGGGATTTCTTGTGAGGACGAAGAGATTCCAAAATGTATTAGCTTGAAGGACGTTGACAAAATCTTATTGTCAACGTATAAAAAACGTCAAGAGCCACACAGACGTGACTACGTAAGAAAATTTATCGACAAGAATCGGGCTTTTTTGATAAATTTCATCCAGAAGAAAAATTACCGCCCGCGAAGGAGAGAAAACTGTGAATAGTAAGTAAAAATGCTTTATTTGCGTATAGAATTGAAGTTATTATTTCCGATTGCGACTTTCTGTATAATGGGGAGAAACGTTCTGTTTGTTTTTTTCCACAGTTGCTTAGTTTTTATGGTGTCATTTTCAAACCCCAGCACAAGTATAAAACACTTCTGATACTGAGTATGCAAGATTTGTTGGTACTTCTTTTTTTTTTGAAAAAAAACGTCAACGGATGTTTATTTTCAGTGACTCTTTCTTCGAAATTGGCTTCGCAGCCCGAACGGATCTCCTCGCAATGACGAAAAGTGGTGGGGTCGAAACGATTTGGTAAATATTTTCGAAACATATTTTTTTGTTCTCAATAAAATAGCTTCTATACTAAGCATAATATGAATGAGATTGAAAATCTCATTTACATATGTAATTCAACATGATTCAAAATTGACAGTTTATTTTTATTGTTATTAGTGATGAAGAACAAGAAAACGCTTCAGAAAACGGGCACACCCAAATGGAGGAGTCAAATATTGAGGTAAATTTTTCTACGAATCTTTGAAGAACACGTTATTCACAAAATCACGATATCGACTCGAATCAGAGATAGAATATAATTTTCCTTTCGTTACAGATTGATCCACAACCGATTCATGTTCCGGAGGAGGAAGCGCCGATAAAAATTGGACACCCGAAGAAAAGGATAAGGAGAACAGAATTAGAGCGACTCCAACAAAATTAATATCAAAAAATAAAATAAATACTTTATTTCATCTGAACATCGATTTCCTGTTCGCACGAATACATCCAGAGACTCGATAGAGTCTCGGTCCAAGTTCATTTGACAGCTTTGTCGTCTGTTGGTACGAGACTCGCTCGAATATGTCATCTTCCTCGCGTTCGCCGTAGTCCTCGACGTCCTCGTCATCGTCCTTGTGTTTCGCTGTCCTCATCCTCGTCCTCGTTTCCTTCCTCGTCGTCGTCCTTGCGTTCGCCGTCTTTGCCCTCGTCCTCGTCGTCGTCGTCGTCCTCCTCGTCGTCGTCGTCCTCCTCGTCGTCATCCTCCTTGTCGTCGTCGTCATCCTCCTCGTCGTCGTCCTCCTTGTCGTCGTCGTCCTCCTTATCGTCGTCGTCCTCCTCGTTGTTGTCCTCGTCGTTGTCCTCGTCGTCGTCCTCCTCGTCGTCGTCGTCGACCGCGTTGTCGTCGTCGACCGCGTTGTCGTCGTCAACCGCGTTGTCGTCGTCGTCCGCGTCGTTGTCGTCGCTGTCTTCCTCCTCGTTTTACTCGTCTCTTTAGAATTCGACTGAAAATGGAATTTTTTTTCACGAATCTAAAGACTCGGTAGAGTCTCATTTGACGACTTTTTCGTTTCCTGCTCCGAGACTCAGTCAAGTATCGAATCTCTGAATAAAGTGGATTCAGCGGTGGGGGTAAAGATTTTCTTGAATTACGGAGCCTTGGGATAACGTCATGCGAGCCCAGCAACCCCAAGGTTCGGTTGATCAATTTTATGCTCAAAGTTTCCTTGTTCCATTCAGTGAACAGGTCTACGAGCTTTGAAGGGATGAGCATTCTTGCGATGCTCTAAGCCAGACGAATCCAACGATGACCGTAGACGTTTTGAAAATGAAACAACCCAAGGAGACGCACGATCCTAGAATCAATTCTGGATTCGTCCGCGTAATGCCGATTGAAAATTCGATTATGTCGATTTGGAATGGGAGGTGAACTGTTATCCAATTCAATTTTATCGATCTCCAGATGAATCCAATTGTAGAAGCTGGTGAACCAGGTTTGGAACGTGGTTACTTCGTAGAAACCAGCGAACCCAAGGTTGGACTGATCAATTTTTTGCTCCAAGTTGACTTGATCCATTCATCGAATAGGTCTACGAGCATTGGAGGAATGATCATTTTTGCGATGCTCTAAGCCAGATGATTCCAATAATTAGCCTAGACATTTTGAAAATGGAACAGCCCAAGGAAGCGTAGGATCCTATAATCCATTCTGGATTCATCCGCATAATGGTCTATTGAAAATTCGAATATTTCGACATGGAATGAGAGGTGACCTGTTATCCAATTCAATTTTATCGATCTCCAGATGAATCCAATTGTAGAAGCTGGTGAACCAGGTTTGGAACGTGGTTACTTCGTAGAAACCAGCGACCCCAAGGTTGGACTGATTAATTTTTTGGTCCAAGTTGACTTGATCTATTCATAGAACAGGTTTACGAGCTTTGGAGGAATAAGCATTTTTGCGATGCTCTAAGCCAGATGATTCCAACAATTAGCCTAGACATTTTGAAAATGGAACAGCCCAAGGAAGCGTAGGATCCTATAATCCATTCTGGATTCATCCGCATAATGGTCTGTTGAAAATTCGAATATTTCAACATGGAATGAGAGGTGGCCTGTTATCCAATTCAATTTTATCGATCTCCAGATGAATCCAATTGTAAAAGCTGGTGAACCAGGTTTGGAACGTGGTTACTTCGTAGAAACCAGCGACCCCAAGGTTGGACTGATTAATTTTTTGGTCCAAGTTTACGCGTTTCATGATCGAACTGGTCATCGAGTTGAGTAGGACTGAGATTTTTTACGATGCTCTAAGACGGATGATTCCACCATTGAGCCCCGACATGTTGATAGTAAAGCAGTTCAAATAGCTGAAAGATCCCATCATTTATTTTGGATTCATCCGGACAATCACGAATTCGATAATTCCTAGTTTAGTCATTGAGAATTGCAATAGCTCAGAGAAGATTGTCATGCAATTTCGTATCAGAGTGGTGTTTCATTCAATTAAATCAATTTCGAAATTCCAGAATTCTCATTTCATTTTTATTTATTATATTTATGTGTTATTCATACATCGCAATTAATGAATAACTCCATCGTACGATAAGCATGCCATTCTCTTCTTCATCCCACTTAACCCAATGTTCGAACTTTGATTTGTCGAACGCTGTGTCAGTCTGCCGCGGTCACCTCATTTTAGCGCTGTCATGTATTCGCTAGGTTAACAATTTAGCGGTTAAGATTTACACTTGACACATGCGTCTGAGATTCTTCCGAACTTCGAGCAACTTCGACAAATGACGAAACGATGCACTTATCCAGACGTATCCATCGATGCACCAGGTTGTTTTGGCTATGTGATAAGTCAAATGTTCACCCAGTATTGTCGGACACCCTGGATACGTCTGGATAATTTGAAAGTTTGTTCGAGGCACCCTTTTGCCGAGTTCAAACTCTGCGGAGTTCTCTTCTAGAACGATGCACTTATCCAGACGTATCCATCGATGCACCAGGTTGTTTTGGCTATGTAATGAGTCAAATTTTCACCCAGCATCGTCGGACACCCTGGATACGTCTGGTTAATTTGAAAGTTTGTTCGAGGCACCCTTCCGCCGAGTTCGAACTCTGCGGTGTTCTCTTCTTGAACGATGCACTTATCCAGACGTATCCATCGACGCACCAGGTTGTTTTGGCTATGTAATGAGTCAAATTTTCGCCCAGCATCGTCGGACACCCTGGATACGTCTGGATAATTCTAAGGTTCGTTCGAGGCACTCTCCCGTCGAGTTAAAACTCTGCGAGGTCCTCTTTCTGAACTATGCACTTATCCAGACGTATCCATCGACGCACCAGGTTGTTTTGGCTATGTCATTAGTCAAATTTTCACCCAGTATCGCCGGACACCCTGGATACGTCTGGTTAATTTGAAAGTTTGTTCGAGGCACCCTTTTGCCGAGTTCAAACTCTGCGGAGTTCTCTTCTAGAACGATGCACTTATCCAGACGTATCCATCGATGCACCAGGTTGTTTTGGCTATTTGATAAGTCAAATTTTCGCCCAGCATCGTCGGACACCCTGGATACGTCTGGATAATTCTAAGGTTCGTTCGAGGCACTCTCCCGTCGAGTTCAAACTCTGCGAGGTCCTCTTTCTGAACTATGCACTTATCCAGACGTATCCATCGACGCACCAGGTTGTTTTGGCTATGTCATTAGTCAAATTTTCACCCAGTATCGCCGGACACCCTGGATACGTCTGGTTAATTTGAAAGTTTGTTCGAGGCACCCTTTTGCCGAGTTCAAACTCTGCGGAGTTCTCTTCTAGAACGATGCACTTATCCAGACGTATCCATCGATGCACCAGGTTGTTTTGGCTATTTGATAAGTCAAATTTTCGCCCAGCATCGTCGGACACCCTGGATACGTCTGGATAATTCTAAGGTTCGTTCGAGGCACTCTCCCGTCGAGTTCAAACTCTGCGAGGTCCTCTTTCTGAACTATGCACTTATCCAGACGTATCCATCGACGCACCAGGTTGTTTTGGCTATGTGACAAGTCAAATTTTCAATTGGCATCATTCGACACCCTGGCAACGTCTGGATAATTTGAAAGTTCGTTCGAGGCACCCTTTTGCCGAGTTCGAACTCTGCGGTGTTCTCTTCTTGAACGATGCACTTATCCAGATGTATCCATCGACGCACCAGGTTGTTTTGGCTATGTAATGAGTCAAATTTTCGCCCAGCATCGTCGGACACCCTGGATACGTCTGGATAATTCTAAGGTTCGTTCGAGGCACTCTCCCGTCGAGTTCAAACTCTGCGAGGTCCTCTTTCTGAACTATGCACTTATCCAGACGTATCCATCGACGCACCAGGTTGTTCTGGCTATGTGATAAGTCAAATTTTCATCCAGTATCGCCGGACACCCTGGATACGTCTGGTTAATTTGAAAGTTTGTTCGAGGCACCCTTCCGCCGAGTTCGAACTCTGCGGTGTTCTCTTCTTGAACGATGCACTTATCCAGACGTATCCGTCGACGCACCAGGTTGTTTTGGGTACGTAATGAGTCGAATTTTCGCCCAGCATCGTCGGACACCCTGGATACGTCTGGTTAATTTGAAAGTTTGTTCGAGGCACCCTTCCGCCGAGTTCGAACTCTGCGGTGTTCTCTTCTTGAACGATGCACTTATCCAGACGTATCCATCGACGCACCAGGTTGTTTTGGGTACGTAATGAGTCGAATTTTCGCCCAGCATCGTCGGACACCCTGGATACGTCTGGATAATTCTAAGGTTCGTTCGAGGCACTCTCCCGTCGAGTTCAAACTCTGCGAGGTCCTCTTTCTGAACTATGCACTTATCCAGACGTATCCATCGACGCACCAGGTTGTTTTGGCTATGTGATTAGTCAAATTTTCACCCAGTATCGCCGGACACCCTGGATACGTCTGGTTAATTTGAAAGTTTGTTCGAGGCACCCTTTTGCCGAGTTCAAACTCTGCGGAGTTCTCTTCTAGAACGATGCACTTATCCAGACGTATCCATCGATGCACCAGGTTGTTTTGGCTATTTGATAAGTCAAATTTTCGCCCAGCATCGTCGGACACCCCGGATACGTCTGGCTAATTTGAAAGTTCGTTCGAAGCACCCTTCTGCCGAGTTCGAACTCTGCGAGGTTCTCTTCTTGAACGATGCACTTATCCAGACGTATCCATCGATGCACCAGGTTGTTTTGGCTATGTAATGAGTCAAATTTTCGCCCACTATCGTCGGACACCCTGGATACGTCTGGATAATTCTAAGGTTCGTTCGAGGCACTCTTCCGTCGAGTTCAAACTCTGCGAGGTCCTCTCTCTGAACTATGCACTTATCCAGATGTATCCATCGACGCACCAGGTTGTTTTGGCTACGTGATGAGTCAAATTTTCACCAAGTATCGCCGGACACCCTGGATACGTCTGGTTAATTTGAAAGTTTGTTCGAGGCACCCTTTTGCCGAGTTCAAACTCTACGGAGTTCTCTTCCACAACGATGCACTTATCCAGACGTATCCATCGATGCGACAGGTGGCTTTGGTCACACAACGAGCAAAATTTTCACCTGGCATCGTTGAATACCGTGGATACGCCTGGAAAATGTATGAGTTCTTTTCCTTCAGCCTTTCGCAAACTTCCAACTCTGCGAGGTCATTTTTTTTGCCGTTATACTTATCCAGACGTATCCATCGATGCGACAGGTTGTTTTGGCTATGTGATAAGTCAAATTTTCAATTGGCATCATTCGACACCCTGGATACGTCTGGATAATTTGAAAGTCCGTTCGAGGCACCCTTCCGCCGAGTTCGAACTCTGCGGTGTTCTCTTCTTGAACGATCCACTTATCCAGACGTATCCATCGACGCACCAGGTTGTTTTGGCTATGTAATGAGTCAAATTTTCGCCTAGCATCGTCGGACACCCTGGATACGTCTGGATATTTCTAAAGTTCGTTCGAGGCACCCTTTTGTCGAGTTTGAACTCTGCGAGGTCTTTTTTCGGAACGATGCACTTATCCAGACGTATCCATCGACGCACCAGGTTGTTTTCGCTATGTAATGAGTCAAATTTTCGCCCAGCATCGTCAGACACCCTGGATACGTCTGTATAATTCTAAGGTTCGTTCGAGGCACTCTTCCGTCGAGTTCAAACTCTGCGAGGTCCTCTTTCTCAACGATACACTTATCCAGACGTATCCATCGACGCACCAGGTTGTTTTCGCTATGTGATAAATCAAATTTTCACCCAGTATCGTCGGACACCCTGGATACGTCTGGATAATTTGAAAGTTTGTTCGAGGCACCCTTTTGCCGAGTTCAAACTCTGCGGAGTTCTCTTCTTGAACGATGCACTTATCCAGACGTATCCATCGATGCACCAGGTTGTTTTGGCTATGTAATGAGTCAAATTTTCGCCCAGTATCGTCGGACACCCTGGATACGTCTGGATAATTTGAAAGTTTGTTCGAGACACCCTTTTGCCGAGTTCAAACTCTGCGGAGTTCTCTTCTAGAACGATGCACTTATCCAGACGTATCCATCGATGCACCAGGTTTTTTTGGCTATGTAATGAGTCAAATTTTTGCCCAGTATCGTCGGACACCCTGGATATGTCTGGATAATTCTAAGGTTCGTTCGAGGCACCCTCCCGTCGAGTTCGAACTCTGCGAAAGGCTGCGAGGTCATTTTTGTTGACTCATTTTCTTTATTAAATAATCAATCAACATGCATATTACATTTCTATTTCTCACGCAATTTACATTTTTTTTCAATATCTGTTCAATTGCTTTTTATTTTATTGTTCAATCTCCAACGATTTAACCTCCAGTCACATTTTCCACCTATCTTCGGGCTAAGGCTGCATCTCTTCGCCGTTGTCATTTCTCCGTTTAACCCCCAAGTTGGAATAACGTTATTATTACTTGGGGGTTAAAAATTACGCGTGACAGCTCAGCCTGAACCTATCTCGAACTTCAACCAACTTCAACAAATGACGATACATAGTCGGTAAAATCGACACTCTATTGATCTGACCAGGCATTAATGCATAGCAGACACTACCGTCGGAAAGTTTTCGGACAAAAGTGCAAAAAAGTTTCCTCGCTCCTTTTCATGGTCTTTCGCCGATTCTATAGATGGATGGATTTAATAAACGACAGTTTGAAGGGGAGAAATGTCGTGTTATCCTGCTTTATTTTGAAAATTGTTTGCGATTTTTTTTTACAATTATGACGTCATTTTGAAAACGACCGTGTTTCATCATTGTTTTACCCTTTTACAGATGGACCGCGTTTCCAGAAGAAATTTTTTTTTTTCCGAATCTCCCCGATCATCTTTTCAAAAGAGAGAGCTCAAGCTTCAATTTGGTTCTTATTAAAAGTTGGTGGGATTTTTTTCAAAAAGTTATCTTGTTTTTGGAGAAAAGAGACAAAATTCAGAAATTCCTGCGTAACACGAAAACTATCACTTTCAGAAGGAAATCTCAAAGGAGTGAAAAGTTGCTTCGGCTCACTCCTTCGAGATTTCCTTCTGAAAGTGATAGTTTTCGTGTTACGCAGGAATTTCTGAATTTTGTCTTTTTTCTCCAAAAACAAGATAACTTTTTGAAAAAAATCCCACCAACTTTTAATAAGAACCAAATTGAAGCTTGAGCTCTCTCTTTTGAAAAGATGATCGGGGAGATTCGAAAAAAAAAAAATTTTTTTCTGGAAACGCGGTCCATCTGTAAAAGAGTAAAACAATGATGAAACACGGTCGTTTTCAAAATGACGTCCTAATTGTAAAAAAAAATCGCAAACATTTTTTAAAATAAAGCAGGATAACACGACATTTCTCCCCTTCAAACTGCCGTTTATTAAACTCATCCATCTATAGAATCGGCGAAAGAGCATGAAAAGGAGCAAGGAAACTTTTTTGCACTTTTGTCCGGAAACTTTCCGACGGTAGTGTACATGTTTTTCAAATCTAATTGAAAAAAACTTTTTTCTACATCGACATATACTTAGGTATTAAATCAAAATATTGTAGAATAATCATGCAATGATTTATATTATTAATTTTCGACGAAAACTTCATTTAAAAAAATAAAATTGCGAAAAAAAATCACAAAAATAGCGTACGCTACCTTTCAAAATTGAGCTACAAGGCCTTCTTTTGGCGAGGTTTTTTCTTTCAACATATATGAACTTTTGAGGGACGGTAAATGAAAAAAAAAATCACCTCATTTTTGAATCACCCTAATGAATATACTTGATAATATTGATAATGATATAAAAATGAAACTTTGAGCTCGAATAACTTTTAAACCAATAGACTTAGCGAAAAATCATAAGAGACCTTTTTTGTAGAGCGTCAAATTCTCTATGAAAACTGTGTGACTCGTAATTTTGAATTTTCCTTGTCCCAGAGTTATAAAATTCTAAAGAACGAAAGGAATTTTTTTCATGTTATTTCCATAAGAAACTTAGGTTGGAATGCGGACTATCTTAGAGTTAATATTAACGGCTCAAATTTTCAGGGAATTGTTTTTTATTTATTTGGAAGCATTTGAGCCCCTGGGAGCAAAGAAATTCGAAAACACCTTTGTTAAGGACAACCTTAATGTATATACACCCCATTATAACCAAATCGGAATAAGAGTGTCGTGTAAGCGTAGTGTATGACGTCTACACAGTGAAACGGTTATTAACGGAGTTTTGACATAATCAAGTGCAGGACGTTCGAAAAATTTCGATAAATGGATTTAATAACAATATTCAACGGAGATTCTGAGTAAAGTTCTGTAATGATAAAGTGCGAGATTAGCGAGTAAATTGGATAAATTGTGAAAAAAATGATCTCAGAATAAACTTTTGAACAGACTGGTAAGCATTTTTTTTCGTGATCCTGTGTATTCAAATCTCGCAGTGAACATATTCATCTACAAAATATAAAAATGCAAAATAAAATCAACAGTTATGGGTTATATTCACAAGCTAAAAGTGCGGATTGTAATTATATACAGTCTCCATAGGAGTTTATATGAACCAAAATATTAAAAAATTTCAGAAAAAAGAAGTGATATGATGGCACAAATCCCCTCACGGGGAAAAAAACGTGGACAAGTATATTGGTGGTCCCTTGTTTTCCTATGATATTATAAAAAAAAATCCAAAACGCCGCTTAGAAGAATACAAAAAAGTTACAAAATAAGTTAAGATCTGTTGAAATATACGTGGCCAAATACGGGAAGCTTTACTGCGTTTCAATAAATTTTCAAATACGGTTTGATGTTGATAGAAAAAATAATAAAGTTCGGAAATTCAACTATGTCACCAATCAAATTGCAAACGTAAAAAAATTAGATTTTAAAAAAATTCTGAACGCAGTACTTGGCGAGGATTTTTCCATGAAATTAGCGTAGTGTATAGATCATGATCACGAACTCGCCAAGTACTTCGTTCAGAATTTTTTTACAATCTAATTTTTTTACGTTTGCAATTTGATTGGTGACATAGTTGAATTTCCGAACTTTATTATTTTTTCTATCAACATCAAACCGTATTTGAAAATTTATTGAAACGCAGTAAAGCTTCCCGTATTTGGCCACGTATATTTCAACAGATCTTAGCTTATTTTGTAACTTTTTTGTATTCTTCCAAGCGGCGTTTTGGATTTTTTTTTTAATATCATCATTATATTTCATAATTAACATATCAAGAATATCGATCCATTTCCAGCTTCCGCGAAAACTGAATTGAATCCACCCATCTTTCGGCTTCGCAACATTGCATAACCGTTTTCGTTCCAATTCTAATGGCCATCTGACGTAATCTTAAATCCAGCTTCTGGTTTACCAGGAGGACCCGCACCTAGTCTATTCAACTGTCGTCCAAACACATCGATGTTCATGTTGGGATTGTGTGATAAACAAGAACTGTCCCATGTTAATAATTGATTTCAGCTTGTTGGGATTGAGACCAGATTCCAACAATTTTTTTCTTCATTATTTACAAGTCATTTGTACCTATAGAAATACCAACGTTTCAAGTAATCATGAAGCTAATGTTTTATCTACCTGTAGAACTTGGTTTATAGCTGCTTGAACTCAACTGCCATGTAAACAGTTATGTCGTCAACTTATAAAGTTTCATTGTCAGCTCAGGGTTTTCAATAAATAATTTCAGCGTCTCGTAATTCCTTTATAATGAGTATCACCGTCCATCGGGTTCTTCAATAATTCACCATGAATTTTCGCACGACACTTGCGACACAAGCCCGCAATCGTCAAAAAAACATTTGCTCCTGCACTTTGATAAACATTATTATTTTTGAAAGAAAACACACACTCGAGTTGGAGTTGTGTTGATATTTCCTGAGCAATCACAATTGTCCAACCATTGCGCAGCTTCCAATACTTTCGTTTGCCATATGTTCTCAGTTCTGGTCGTACAGCACACCACTTTTCTTGTGATATTACAATATCAGCATCAATCGAAGTTGAAGGAGTAGCCATGCTCGAACCTGCAGAAGCTGTTTTATTATCGCCATTTAGTACGCGTTCGGACATTTTTTCATATTCAGGCGTCGAAGTTATCATGTATCTAGATACATTACAATCGCTATAGCTTCACATGGATTTCAATGATGATTGATGATCTTATAGATATGCTCTGATGTTGTCGTCAGTGAATTATCTGATATTCAGTTTCAAAAACTCTAACAACTGGTGTATGAAGGTTCAGGTAATACACTTAGTCGTTGATGACTCAACGGTCGTTGTCAAACAAAATTTACTCGCGAAACAATATTTAGAACACTGGTTGGTTCAACTATGAAATTCAAACGCTGCAAGAGTTCAGTCTCACTCTAACTGCAGCCTAGAGTGTGAACACCGAAATTTTCAACGACTTTCGAATCTTATATTCACGCGGTCATCATTACATATGTGAGAAAAATTTTCAATGCTCTGCGCCACCCGGGGGCTGAAATGTGAAGCAGTAGATAATTCTCCAAGACTCTGGAGTGGTTAGCTAGACGTATGTACGAATGCAGTGATGTGCGGGCTATCATGCTTCATATTAGTTTGATTAAGTTCAGATTGTCATAACAATTCAACGCGCAATGCTCTGCTAGCGATGCTCTGCTAGCATGCTCTGCTAGCGATGCTCTGCTAACGATGCTCTGCTAGCGATGCTCTGCTAGCGATGCTCTACTATCGATGCTCTGCTAGCATGCTCTGCTAGCGATGCTCTGCTAGCATGCTCTGCTAGCATGCTCTGCTAGCGATGCTCTGCTAGCATGCTCTGCTAGCGATGCTCTGCTATCGATGCTCTGCTAGCATGCTCTGCTAGCGATGCTCTGCTAGCATGCTCTGCTAGCGATGCTCTGCTAGCGATGCTCTGCTATCGATGCTCTGCTAGCATGCTCTGCTAGCGATGCTCTGCTATCGAGGCTCTGCTAGCATGCTCTGCTAACGATGCTCTGCTTTCGGTGCTCTGCTAGCATGCTCTGCTAGCGATGCTCTGCTATCGATGCTCTGCTAGCGATGCTCTGCTAACGATGCTCTGCTAGCGATGCTCTGCTAGCATGCTCTGCTAGCAATGCTCTGCTAGCATGCTCTGCTAGCGATGCTCTGCTAGCATGCTCTGCTAGCATGCTCTGCTAGCGATGCTCTGCTATCGATGCTCTGCTAGCATGCTCTGCTAGCATGCTCTGCTAGCGATGCTCTGCTATCGATGCTCTGCTAGCATGCTCTGCTATCCATGCTCTGCTATCGATGCTCTGCTAGCATGCTCTGCTAGCGATGCTCTGCTGACGATGCTCTGCTGTCGATGCTCTGCTAACGATGCTCTGCTAACGATGCTCTGCTAGCATGCTCTGCTAGCGACGCTCTGCTATCGATGCTCTGCTAGCATGCTCTGCTAGCCATGCTCTGCTATCGATGCTCTGCTAGCATGCTCTGCTAGCGATGCTCTGCTAACGATGCTCTGCTGTCGATGCTCTGCTAGCATTCTCTGCTAGCGATGCTCTGCTATCGATGCTCTGCTAGTATGCTCTGCTAGCGATGCTCTGCTAGCATGCTCTGCTAGCGATGCTCTGCTAACGATACTTTATGAAAAAGGTCATCAGTGCTGCACAGAAAGCCATGATTCGTAGTCATGACCCTCGTAAAATCATCACGTCAGCATTGAAAGGTGCGCGTGCCAGTGTCGAAGACGTTAAAGTACGCACACCTCGAGTATTACCGGTACCCTGAAAAACCGGTGGTTTATTGCCCTTCTTCATACCGCTCTATGCGGGTCTTAGCACCGTTGGTGCATTGTCTGGTGGAAGTGCTGCCATAGCTAGTGCTGTAAATGCGGCTCAAGCGGTCAAAAAAGAATTGGAGGAAAATAAGCGACACAACCAAACAATTGAGGCTATTGCTTTGGGTAAAGGCTTGCACTTGGAACCGTACTAGCAGGGTCTAGGCCCCTACATTGAGCCAAAAAAAATAGTATATTACACTACAAGGGCAGAAAGTTTGATATTCCTGCACTGCGCGTCACAATGCCCGAGGCGAAGCCGAGGGCATTTGACGCGCAGTTCAGGGCTATCAAACTTCTGCCCGTGTGGTGTATACTATTTTTCTTTATAGCCAGTCGAAAGTACGGAGAAAAATTATTAAATGTATTGCATCCAAAAAAAATTGATGCCTGCCCCCGACATTTGCGGCACGAGCGAAGCGAGTGCTGCTTGTCGGGGGGGCAGGCATCAAATTAAAAAAAAACCAATGTAGATAATTAAACATTTTCCAACGGTCGCACAAAATATTCCGATCTCGATAATTCCTTGGACGCCAGCCTAAGATGACCTTAGACAAATTTTATTCGAAATTATCGAGAACGAATATAAAGGTTTCCCGGTCGTAGCTGTAGTTTAAAACCAAGTTGGTAGAGGGGCGTGTCTAGGCAAATTGACAAAATAATCACTCTTTACTCACTCGAAAATCCGGAATTACAATTGGAATTTATTTAATAAAAAAACAATAATGAAAATATTTTTCCGGAAAATTGATAATATAAATTACAAATATTATAATATAAATTAAAGAATAATTTCAAGTTAATTTTCGATAACAAAATTAGTTTACAATAAAATTCTGTTAACCGTCGACAAATCGTTTTACAAAGTATTCGGCTCGATCGCCCACGATACACAATTTCGTAACATTAAGGATTTCGCCATTAACGCACTTTAAAGATATGTGACCCGATCGATACCGACAATTATATAACAAAAATTACTAAAACTATGGATCTCGAGATTGAACAAAATTATAATAGAATTCCTCTCGGCAATTCAAATTTATTAAACGACAACGACAAATCGCGAGAGATAAAAATCGCGAGACAAGGCGTAACCAGGATTTTCCAAACGCGTGCGTACCCCGAAACAATATCGCTCGTTAAACACCAAAATTCTTTCAAAAAGATACTCGCGAGTAATGCATTACGAAATATCATAAAACGACAATAAGAGCGAAACGACGGCTCACCACTACAGTTTCCGTAGGACGAGATCCGGAAAAAGACCACGGAAAATCTCTCCATCGATATTCTGGCGGCGTCGGGTTTTTGATCAGGAACGGCAACGGCCCGAGAAAAGACATCCTCCGTCATTGCTGCCCAAAACTCGAGTCCTCGATCATTGTCGCGAGAGCAAGTACGCGGACTAGGGTCCTAACCCCCCACCCTTAGCCTACTCGCGAGAATCGCAACCGTTTGTTCTATAATTTTCGAGAGTTTTCAAGAACCTTCTCTCGCCGACCTGACCTCAACGTATTATTTTGAATTCCGACGATATGCTGAGCCGATACGTTTGATATTATGCTGAGCGGTAATTTCGATGTTTTGTTGAGCGGTATTTTCGATGTTTTGACACGATGAAATTGTGCCTTCGGCTTCCAACGAGAATATGGCGATCTCTAGATGCTGATGGACGCATCCTGAGGTTAGACAGCTGAGGGTGAGGGCATGGAGTTAGCGACCCACGCGTAATGACCTTCAACAGCGAAACTCGAAATTTGAATTTCCCTCTGCCCTCCGACTCGATGACGTTTCGGTATCCCCTCTCTGAATCGCCTAAGCCTTCCTTGACTCGAAATTATCGTGGATAACCGCCGCTCGCTCGTACAATAATAAAAAAAATAAATGAAAATAAATTAATATTCGGTAATACGCTCGCATTTGGCCCTTCTGGATTTGCTCGAGAAAAATTCTTCGATGCCGAAGAACGCTCCTTTCTCGTGCCGTGCCAATTTTTAATCATTTTGTGACGTGGGCAAAATTACCACGTCACAGCGTACATTATTCTTTTTATATAAAATATACAAATAAAAAAAAAAACCAATGTAGACAATTGAACATTTTATTAGAAAAATTTTTTAATTTATCAAACATGAACATTTTTAAAATTAAACAAGCATAAAAATGAATTAAACAAACATACATTTTTTTAAATCAAACGAGCGTAAAATGCAAATTAACAATAGTATTAATGCGTACATTATTTTTTTCATTTTTACCATGGTCACATGCATAATAAAAATTGTTGATTATGTTACCATGAAATACGCAGTTTTCAAATAAATTATGTGGATTTTCAATGAGAGACAGATATTTTGATTTTTGTCCATTTATATGATGCTTTAAATTATGAATAACCAGCGTAAACAAAAGAGCAGCTTTGATGACGTCAGAGAAAAAAATGGTTAGGGACAAGTCACCGGTGACAGTTGCGGGAGCCTCACGTACAGCTGTGCGTGAAAAAAGTTTTTGCTCCCGCCGTCACTCAGTTGTTTTACCAATGCAAGAAAGTCGGTCTTTCTGCATCGAAATTGATGCGGAAAGTACGTACTTTCGACCGAGGTATAAAGAAAAAAATTATAATGACGCTACCACATCAACCTCTCACGGACATCGATCTGCTGAAGTATGCAAAAGCCATTAATATTCGTAATTTCCACGGGGTTTTCATGTTTGATACTTTACCTGCGAGCGGATCGCTCAAGCAAGAATCAGTTATCATGAATTTGGACGAAAATGTAGGCCCTTGAACATACTGGGTTGCATATAAAAAGACTGGTGGTAAAGTGATATGTTTCGACAGTTTTAGCAATCTTCCACCACCACCAGAAGTTTTCACTTATTTCGATGTTGGTAGCGTGAAATATAATTACGGAAAGTATCCTGGATATGACACAATACCATGTGGACCTTTATGTTGAAGCTTTTATGTGGTCAGTTGAACCGTTGAGCTAAATATGTAAATGAGGACTATTGAGCTACATGTTTAGTTCTGAATTCAATAAAATCGCTGATGTAAGCACACTGAACAATAGTTGAGATGGAGTTTTTCATTGACGTACAAGGTGTCAAGGGACCTATCGACGAATTCATCGTTAAAGAAATTTCAATCGTTCGAGCAGATGAAAAAGATGCTAAGCCTCTAACGCTCTTCATCGAACCTCCATACGCATGGGACAAACTGCCATCAAAATATCAAACCTCGAATAAATGGTTGCAACGTAATTTCCACGGAATACCATGGGATTATGGTCTCATGCCATACGACGCTGCAAAACCTATCATTCAATCAACTTTACAACACGCTCGCACCCTATTTGCAAAAGGCTGTGAAAAGTCTTTGTGGTTAGCGAGCTTCTTGCTTGACTCCTCAACAGAGATTGTGGATCTTGAGACTGTGGACTGCCCATCGCTGAAGACGTTGCTGAAAACTTCATCGAGTTGTCCTCACCATACCAACGAATTGAAATTCAACTGTGCGACGATGAATGTGGAAGCTTTGAAAAGCTGGTTATATGTATACCATGCATTATGTAGACGGGGAATTTTTGAATAAAGAAAACATGTATGAAATGATTTTTACACAATTTATTTAAATAGAACTATCTTCTTCTCCATCCTCATTCACATTACATCGATTTTTTTCTATTTACAATTTTATATGATATGAAATTCATATTTCATGAAACTCAACGCCGTTCCAATCTCCGCCGATGTATTTCATACTGAGTTGTCCAGTATGAGCAGCCTCCAATAATTTTCCGTACGTCACAGGATCTTGTTGAAATGCCTTGACAACTCGGGGTGGCAGGAAGACTGTGAATTTATTCTCGACTTCCACGACGTATCTTTGTCCCCACTTTGTATTTGCCGAACGAATATCGGAGACTCCGTAGTCACCATTGACTTCAAGTTCTTTCAGCGGCTTCGAGGGTAGATATGCTGACTGCTTGGTGATTTCGTTGATCGCAGAGAACGCCATCGTTGTCGAATGTGAAGAAAAAAATCACGACTTGAACGAAGCTTGTGGAACGACGAATTGATGCTGCTCTTCTCTATGCTCGACTATTTGTATCATCTATCCCTTCCATAAGTCCATTCCCCTTCCATTTGCAGGGAAAAATTGGTCCAATCATGTAGCCTCATACAGGTTTGAACATGATCGCCACCTACATCTTCACCACCTGCACATTCCACAATACTCTTTCCCACGCATTTTCCGAAGATCCATTTTTTCTCAGAAATGTCACCCCCACGTCGTTTGTGCACCTGCATTCGAGACAGGTTTAAACTTGTTCAACCCTCCTGCAACACTCTCTGCAGTTACGACGTTGGGGTATAGGACCATCGATCTGGTCTCCTATCGATGTTGGGTTCCAATGTTCTATGCATCGCCGGTATGACATAATTTCACTATCCGATTTATAATATTCTGGCAAGCGATCCCACAAATATTCAGTAAAATCACTGAAGTATTTTTTAAACATTGTTGGTGATATAATACGTAGCTCCTCCGACGTGATTTCTCGAGGACTTTTCGTGCGTCGAATTGCATAGATATTCACCAATTCTTCCATTTCAAAACACTTTTTACAATCTCGGCGTATAGGTCCACCAGCATCAATATGCGTTCGCACCCACGGTGGATTAAAATGATCATAACACTTATGATATGATTGTATCTCACTATCTGACTGTAAATGCTCTGGTAAAAGATCCCACAAGAAAGTTATACTTTTACTATAATATTTCAAAAGCAAAGCCTTGGGAATCGATTCAAGTTCATTTTTCGTTAATGTCCAGAGGTCTTTCGACGGGTGGATTGCATACAAGCTTGCACATCTATCCATCTCGGCGTCTACTTTTCGAATGAACTCTCAATATTATAAGTTTACCACTCAAAATTTGGATTTACTTTTCCAACGACAGGTGTGCGAGATGGAAGTGCTCAATTAACCATTCATCTAGTTGATGTCTATAGAGCGAAATAAAATTTGTATGCAGTTCCTCAGATCGGGATTTAAGATAAAAAAGCCTGAGGTACGCAAGTGACTTTTCAAAGAAACTGCCGCGAATGACCATCCTTGCGTAATCTGATCTCAATGTGACCAGGATACATAAATCAATTATTGCAGGAGTGTGACGCTTAGAAATCTTTTGAAGTGTGTAAGATGAAAGTGGCCCATTAACCGTGAAGTTAGTATCTTTGGCGGAAAATCAAAATCTCATGTATTTCCCCGAGATTGAAACTTGAGATAAAAAGTCGGAGAAGGGCACTTTTCAAAGAAAATTCTTACGCAATCTGGTAAAAATACCTGTCTCTGCAGATTATAAAATGTGTAACGGAACTCATAAATCTATCATTGGGGGTGTGACACATCTTTGTAAAGAATTCTGGTAATGAATATATTTTTTTTTAATTCTTTTTCTCAGAAAAGCAATGGTTCCAAGTCAAAAAATTGGAGGAGGGGCAGGTGCATTTTGTAAAAGGAATCTCGTCGGAACTTGCGTCATCTCAGGAATGCAAAAATATGTAACACATAACACATAAATCTCCCATTAGAGAAGTGTGCGTGCTTTGGTCACGGAGTCCGATAATTGAGATCATTTTTTCGGAAAAAACTTTTCAAAAGAAAATTCCGTCCAATCTGATGATCGCACCGGAAACATAAATCAGTTATTCGAGAAGTGTGACGAAAAAAATCTTCTGTCTTCAATGTGCCGCTGCACCCCCGCTGTGCGAGAAGCTTCCCCCTCCACACACCATCCAGCCCCCGCAACGGTCCCCGCGCTCCCCCGTCCCCGCTCCCCCGTGAGATGCCTGGCTTAGAACTAGCATAGCCTTACTACTGATGACGGATGGTTGTAGGGGGTCGAATTTGTTACGCGAGAAAATTACTAATTTTGATTTTGACGGTTCAATAGAAAGACCTTTAAGTTTAAGATAAGATGAAACTTGATCGAGAGAGGATTGGATCGAGGAGATGCATTTGATGAGTTGGCGAGATGTAGAGAAAAGGACAACGTCATCGGCAAATTGAAGACAAGAGCTTTGGGGGTGGAGATTTTGGTCTAGATGATTAGTGTAAAGAATGTAAAGTAGAGGGCTCAAGATGCTGCCTTGAGGGACGCCTTTATACGCTTTGAAGGGACCATGGGTGATACCAGCTACTTTGAAGTGAAGAGAACGGGAAGAGGTAAGATTATAAATGAATGTACAGTAGGAACGGGCGAGGCCAATGTGTCTGAGATAGTTAATGAGAATGCCAGGGTCGACGTTGTCGAAAGCACTGGACACGTCTAGGAAAATAGCAGCAGTGTATTGACGGGACGAGAAACATTTACAGATCTCCGTGGTGAGGATAGAAAGGTTGTCGAGGCAAGATTTGGATTTACGAAATCCGAATTGAGAAGACGAGAGTAAGAGGTTGATTTCGAGCCATTGGATAAGACGAGAATGGATCAGTCTTTCCATGAGCTTAAGAAAGCAGGAGGCAAGAGAGATAGGGCGGAACTTGCCGGTAGTTGACTTAGGGATAAAGAAGACGAGGAAATCGTGCCATGAGTCGGGAAACAAGTGAGAGTGAAAGAGTTTGTTGAAGGTGTCCAAGAGCAATTCGAGGGTAGAGATAGGTAAGTTGGAAATGATAAGGAAGTCGATTTTGTCAATACCGGGTGCGGATTTAGTGTTACATATTGAGATGGCAGATTTGAGTTCGTTGAGAGAGAAGGGTCGGTCCAGAGATGGGTTTGTTGAAAAAAGAGATTCGTTCGGCGGAAAGCTAGGTAGGAAACAAGACGGTGGACAGATAGAAGGGATGAGAGCGAGAATTTTTTCTTGGCTGGACACGTTGGATGTGGCAGATTCCGGGTTGAAGAGATTCCTATTTTGAAGGCTCTTGACTTTGGCCCAGACTTTGTTCGCGGGATAACGAAAGTCGATAGTTTTAGTAAACTCAGTCCAAGAATTTTTCTTACTTTTTTTGAAAGTTTTTTTGGCGAGAGCATCTAGTTTTTTGGCGTTAATAAGATTTTCCATGTTGCCTGCTCGTCGTTAGGATGCCCAGGCGTGCTTGCGTGCAATGTTGGCAGCATTGCAGTCTGGATTCCACCACACGGCAGGACGTGATTTGAAGGTGCGGATGTTATCGGCTGTTGGTGATGTGTGCAAGGAACTGAGGATAGATTCATTTATAGCTTTTGTGATTTTATCGTATTGGGCTAAGGGAGAAGGGTCTGTTACATCAAGAGACTTATAGTTGAGAGACTCTCTAAAACATGGCCAATCAATTTTTTTGAGAGGATACCTGTTTGAGGAGAAAGTTAAGGTTGAAAACGAGATGCCGATAGAAATGGTGATAGGAAAATGGTCACTAAGAAGGGAGTCCTCTCCGACTTGCCATTCGCAGAAAGGAAGAAGATCCGGGGAGACAAGAGAGAGGTCAATGGCGGATGGATTGTGATTGAGGTTGGTGGGGTTAGTGGTATACGACCCATCGTTAAGGAGAGAGATATTGTAGTCGATGAGGGAGTCAGACAGAGAAGTGCCTGAAGGGCTATCAGCTGCACAGCCCCAAGAGGTGTGATGGCAGTTGAAGTCGCCTCCGACAAAAACGCTTTCGTCCATGGGAAGAGATTCAAATAATTGTTGCCAGTCTGTGGCGTTCGTTGAGGCGGATGGAGAGCGATATAGGGCTACCACAGTTAGGGGTCCTAAGGAGGTTGATATGGAAATACCTAGCGTGTCTAAGTGACCGGGGATGTAGTATACGTTGTGAATTTCTTTGAAAAGGATGTCTTTTTTAATGCAGATGGCGAGACCACCACCTCTTTGATTGGTTCTGTTATGAGTAAGGAGATGAAAACCGTTCAGTTTGGGAGTAAAGGAGTCGGTGAGCCAGGTTTCACATAGGATGATTATATCACATGAATGAGCGAGGTTCAGTAAAAGACCCATTTTGTTGTGTAGACTCCGGCAGTTCCACTGAAGAATTTTTAATTTCTTATTGGGAGCCATGAAGGGGGCGAGAAGAAAGCGAAGAAAGAGAGTTTAGTATGGTTGCGAAGAGAAGGGATACTGATTCGGAAAGACCAAGAGAGGTCAAGGCTGGGATAAGTTGTTGCGTAATTATATTGATGAGAGTCAAAATTAAGTTTTCATCGACGGGGTTAGAGGACATTTTAGGGATGGAAGGGGGTGGGGCGGCTCTGCGAAGGAGGGTTGGTAGGGGGGGTTGGCATTGCGCGCGAGGGCGAAACCGTTTTGTGCGTTGGAAGCAGTCCGTCCGTTCGGAGCCATAAGAAGGTTGATGTGAGCATTATGGGTGGCAAGCGTCGAATTTTGGATAGAATTTGTGTTTTGATTTTTTCGTGTAGGTCGCTCAGTGTGTGAACGAGGGATAGTACCGTTTGAGTGTGGAAGCTGTTGGGTTGAGGCGAACGGGGAAGAGCGAGACTGTTGTAGTTGAGGAGGGAGTATAGTCGAAGAAGCAACGTGGCTGTAAGATTTTGGAGGTTGTTGGAGTGAGGTTGTAGACGGAGCTGAAGGAGAGCGAGACGCTGGAAGGAGTGGAAAGTGAGCGTTGGTATGATAAATTGGTTCGCGAGATGTAATTGATCGATCTCCAAGGAATTGTCTGGCCTCGAGTAAAGAAATGTTTCTTTCAGCTGAAATTTTTTAAATGTTTTTTTCATGGAGAAAGGCGGGGCAGGTCTTGCTAAGAGGGGGGTGACTACCCTTGCAGTTGGCGCAACACGGGGGTCCGTCTCTGTTCGGGCAGAGCTCTCCCTCCTCGTGTTTTTTGCCACCGCATCGGATGCATTTGGGGCGACTTTTGCATTGTTTCGAGACATGGTTAAATCTATAGCAGGAGGAACAGATTTTTACGGGGGAGAGCCAAGGGCTCACTGGATGACGGACGTGATAAAGGGATACCTGATCCGGGCGAAGGCGCTCATCGAATTTGAGATAAAACGATTGGGTTGGGACGAGTTTGGATTCTCCGTCCACGGTGATTTTGCGATTTTGGCGGCGAGCGTCCAAAATTGCGACGTTTGAAGAGATGTTGGCGATTAATTCCTCTTCGGAAATGTCAAGGGGCACACCTCTGATAAGTCCTTCACAGGTCGTGAAGGAATCAGGTATAAACGCAATAAGATTTGCAGACAGAAGTGAAGAATGTGAGAGGACGCTGTTTGCGGCTCGGGAGCTAGCAAAGGACACCGACTATTGATGTTTGCCGGAGCTAAAGATGTCTAGGATTTCGTTTTTCGAAAAGATATTGAGGAGAGCTTTCCCCACCCTAGTTGCGTTTAAGCGAGGAGATTTGGAGTCGATAGATTTAGGTTGAGTTAGGACTACGAAGGGTCCGGGGCTTTTTGGATCATATTTGTTGATTAGGAGGCGCGTGGGAATGGGGTTAGAGCCAGCCGCTTCAGATGTCTCGTCTTGAGATGAACCCTGTGGTAAATTGTTTGTCATCGTGGATTCTTTGGTTTGATTATCGCGTTTCGGTTTTGAATTTCTTAGAGATGTTGCTTCGTCGGCCTGCTCGCGTGTGCGTTTCCGAGAGTCCAAAGGAAAGGATTCCCTGCGAAGATCGTCCACTTGAGTCTGAAGGTCTTCTTCCATGCTATTGTTGTTGAATGTGTCATGGGGATCTAAATCAGGATAAACCTCAATTTCGCTTGTTTGGGCCTGGCCCTGAGCTTGAGAAGAGTCCGCCATACCTCGCCCTCGGGAGAGGCAGGCAAGCTTTAAAAGAAAACAAGAGAAGTTAGGTTAGGATTGGAACAGAGAGGCAGAAATGATAGATAAAGATTAGTAGAGAAAAAGAAGGCCTTAAATTTGGAAATTTGCTCATGTGCCGATGCACGTGAACTATAAGCAGTCGAAGAAACCCCAATTGGATGTGATTAACACTTTGCAATGAGAGAATTCAACTTCGATTATTAGAAAGCGTGCAACCTCGATCGTGTCTAGTGCGCAACTCATTCGTCTTTTCGTGTATTTCATCTATACTTACTAGTCATGTATTTAGTTCATCAAATTATCAAGTTGGACTCTCATGTTTTATCCAGGGATCAGACTTCTTTGACTTGATAGAAGAACTGGTTAAGCATCGAATTGGATAGCATACATATTTCATTAACAGTGTCTTCACGAGCTCACATTTCAAAACCATGCACGCCAAGTTTATGTATAATATTTGCAGTGAATTTGTGCGGTACATGCGTGTAGATACAATGCATGAATTTGTACGCGTATTTGCGCTTTTCTATTTAATTGTTTTTCCGTTTCCTTTTTAACCTTCAGCAGGTACTGTTCGAGATGTACATGAGTCCATGCAGAAACCCATTCACTATTCTTGGCTATGTTGGAATGATTCCATTTTTTTTTTTTTTTTTCAAGAATATTAGGAGGGAAATTTAAATGTCATAACAAAAAAAATGTAGAATGGTTACTTTATGATTAAGGTCGCGATCTTTTAATACTTGGCGTTCTTTTTTTACTTTATCAAAGTTTTTTCTGATTTTTATTATACCACAAGTAAAATGAAAAAATGTAAAAACAAACATGGTGCACTTTAGCCCCAGGAAAACTGAGAAAATTGGGAAGTATTTACTGCATTCCGGCTCATATGGCGCATCACAAAGTTTTCAATAGTTGTAGGTATTTTTGACATAACTCATGTCAGTCCAACGAAATTGGAAATTTCTTCATCTATCCATTCCGTTTTCAAGCCAGAAATTTTCATCCTATCGAAAAATGTGCCTTCGATGACTTTGCATAATAACTTTTCAAACTTTTATTACCACAATCAAATCTGCAAAGCGGAAATACTTAGCACACATGTCGCTGCAAAAAATTTCCAAAGTTTGCAGATGTCCGCTGCATTCCAATTATCCAGTTTTTGATTTTAATAGAATAAAAACAGCAGGAAACCATTTGAAACAACTTCTTTAAATTTTTTATGCCAGTACTAAAAAGGGAAAGCAAAAAAACACAGCGTACTTTCAACAGTACTTTCAAGTCCAACAGAATTCAAAACTTTTTCAGGCAACGATGATGACAGCAATTTCGATCTCAGCTGTTCAAGAACAAGCCGCTGAAGACTTCCATAGCAAGATTTCCAATTCATATGTCACAGTTGGAGCTGAAGAGTGGAAATACTTGGTACACAAGTCGCTTTCCAGAAGTTCCAAAGTTTATAGGTATCCGCTGCATACCCATGATACAAATTTTGATACTACTGCAGAAAAAGTACCCGATGACTTCCTGAAATATTTTTCCCAAACACATGTAGAAAAAAGAAAGTGAATGAACAAAGTGCACATTGGGTCCAACAAAATTCAGTAATTTCTGTTGTTTTCGTGGCTATTTGCAGACAAAATTTTGAGCGCATCGAAAAGTAAGCAGCCAAAGACTTTTTGGTATGAATTTATCAACCAATAATTCTACAATAAGACATGGAAAGTGGAAAGACTCAACGTACACGTCGCTTCATAAAGTTGTGAAAATTTGTAGGTGCTCGCTGCATCTCACCGATACCAATTTTGATACTATCAGAAAAAAAGCACCCGAAGAATTTTCAAAACAAGTTCTTGAATTCATTATACACAACCGGAACGGAAAGTGAATAACTTAGCATACACTGAACACAAAACATTTCTTAAAGTTCGGGTGTATCCATTGGGTCACAATGAGAAACATTTATATCCTGTCAATTAACGAGCAACTAAAGATTTTTGTAACAAATCTTTCAACTTATGTTGCCGCAGTGAAAACGAAGAAGTATGAATGCACAGCAAACATATTTTCCAACAAACTGGTGAAACTTGGTATTGATACACTGCGTATCGATGAGTAAAAAAATCGACCAAAGGGCACGACCAAACTGCATAAAGAAAAATTTGACAGTTTATTAAATAATGATGATACAATAAATGTAATTAGCACACATTTATTTTGATTTTTTATTCGAATTGATATGAAATGTAAGTCCTAAGTCATAGGTTAACGAACCTATATTTCTCGCGGCTGGATAATTGGAACGCTTTATGAATATTTTTCACAGACGTATAATGTTATCCTATATATGAAAGCTTAACACTTATCCTTACACTGAACTTTGGATAACATCAAACTCGCACATGCGGCACTGTTCATGAAACCCCGA
The DNA here is from genome assembly GCA_037893425.1 of Campoplex nolae. Lineage (NCBI taxonomy): Eukaryota > Metazoa > Arthropoda > Insecta > Hymenoptera > Ichneumonidae > Campoplex > Campoplex nolae. The sequence continues at coordinate 127,948 of JBBLXU010002839.1, forward strand.
TCCAACTTTCTAAAATATACACTGCACTTAATTGAAAAATTTTCGCTGTGTCGATACACGGAAATGATCAGTCGTGACCAATCGCGACTTGTTGCTTTCGTCGCCAAGACCGCTGGGATACCGGCTTACATGAAAATGGGTTATAGCTGGCTTCAAGAGGCCTTTGATGGTGTTGTATACAGACACGTCAAATCTTTTATGTGTTAGTAACTTTTGCATAATCTTGAGCCCGTGCGAAGTTTTTTCTCAGCAATTACGTCATCAATTATGCTGGTTTTGGGCTCAATCGAAAGAGAATTTCTTAATTAGTCTCCAGTTCAATTTTCAAAGCATCAAATGACTCCTGAGCTTCGTAATTGAACGAAATGACATGCCAATTTTACCCCCACCACCGCAAATCGTTTTATTCAGAGAAAGTATAGTATCGGCAAGCCTCGGGCCAGCAGACGACAGGGGTGTTAATGTACTTGTCCCAAGACTCTGAGTCTCTTGATCTTGAATCAATTACATTTACCAACAGTACTTATCTTAACTTATTTTTCCTTCAATTTTACTGTTAAACATTGCAACGTCAAAAATCACAGTCGATCGACACTAGTTTAACAATAAAATTCTACATTTGCACAAGGGCACTGACAAAACATATGACACCACCAGTTATGAAGGACTCAAGGACTGATATAATCACGCAAAGTTGTGAAACTATTGAAGCTCTTGTGGATATGCAATCTGAAGATGTCAATGTTGTGCTGAATGTTGCAAATGACTTTGCATCTCAACTATTGGGATACGAATGCTGCTTGAAGAGGACAAGAGGTAAACTAGTTTTAACATGGATACTATTAACGAAGTCATTCCTCCGTACTGTTTAGTTAATATTCACTATTGCTTTCAATCTTTATTCAAGGTGGAAAAAATATAAAAACAAGAGCACGGAAGAAGATATTTGAATATTATCAAGAAGCTACGTGGGGTGCAGTGTCTACCATACTCGATCATGTTATTTTATGGTGGTCTCCTGAGGCATTAGCACCTCGACACAGTGAAGGAGCTCAGAACCTTAAAGGCTGGTTACATCAGTTTATTCAGGGGATGAATGGTAAGTGTACCGAAAGCAACGAGCTTCAACTGATCACGACTGTTGCACCTTTCCGCTGTATACACACCACGGAGAGTTTGAACGTTTTTGAAGTAAAACTTCTTATACGAGGCTCCTGTGTTTGCGTTACTTTTCCACACTATTATGGAGGGGGGAGGGGAACAGATATAGATTTGGGTGTCATTTCAGAGCGATATTATTTTTTACGGTTGCGCGCAAAAAATCTTCAGTTTGCTCCCAAAAACAAAACTGAGTGAAAGGAGGGCCCTGTCAAAAAATATTTGGAGGTCGTGCTTTGCTATAGAGATCGAACTTATATTTAATTAATCAACATGGGAAATTCTGTTTTTTTCACTATTTTTATTACCCTATTACTATTTGTCATGCTGTGATATTTTCAAAGCAGCTTCTCATAGTAAAGTGGATGCTCTACAATAACGTCTGTTGAACCAAGTCTCTGAATTGAATAATTTCATAGATACTGAAACGCTTTTTTCGTTATCTCAGCGCCAAATTGAGTATTTTCCGTTATCGTAGGGCGTGCGTTGTTAATTTACATAACAATAAATTTTTATAACGATAATTTTGAATGGTGGACTCATTTTTCCCCTGACTAGCAGACGTGTCCAAAAATGGTAGAGTGGCAGGCATGATGAGTTAGAATTACTATGAATTTCAACACGGAAAATCATTCTGGAATCACAATGATCAATTTATTGAGACACTCTTTTGAAATACAATTTATAAAATTTCGATATCGTGAACTTTTTCGAACGTTAAAATAATACAGCGTACGTAATATAAAAGAAAGTGGAATAATTCCGATGTTTCAATATTATCCGCTTTCGTCTTCATTATGTCGGATATACTCTCGATACTTTAACGATGAAATATACCACACAATAATACTCAAACCAATTGTTCGAGAAAGATGAGATTTTTAGGGCGTGACCCGTTACATTTATGACTGTAAGAGTCGTATCCAAAAATTGTAAAACCCAAAAATTTCCCTAGGGAAAAAAAGGTCGGGACAAGTACATTGATGGTTCCTTGCTTCCTGATAATATCAAAAAAGTGCAGAAAAAAATTCCATAAAAAAAAATCATGAACCTGTTACGTACCCGTGAAGTTCTTGGGTTATTTGGGTACGCAACACGGTATTGACTCTTCCTTCGGGTCAAGACAATTAAGTCCTCTACCCAGGGACAAGAGTCTACGTCTTCGATATGAGTGTGTGAATGAATATTGCGAGTATGATTGATTCAAGCCGACGGCATGCAGGAGGATGTTCAGTACAAATTCAAGAAAGAGTATACTCATTGATAGCGCGTAATTAATTTGTCATTTATTTATTGGTCGGATTTCTCCTTTGTCTCATTACAATTTCCGTTTTCTGGCCGTCGTCGTAAATTGATGTAATTCGTAGATTAGTTACAATTCTTAATTCGAAGAGGTGGACTAAGTGTCCACTATAGCTTTTTGTGCGAGATGCAAGGACATACGATATTTTGCGGATTACAGGTTGACTAGATCGTGCTACTGTACCTTTCAGGCGTTTATAATTATTTATGGATAACGTAGACACTAGTTTAGCGTTTCTATTCTATTTACAAGATTTAGTATTTTCTTTATTATTTGAACTCGAAGAACAGATTTGGAATTTTTGATACTTGATTGGACCTTTTTTTCCAAGTCCCGATTGAGTATATTCGTTAGAAAGATTGTAGGTGGGTTCTCGGACAGAGTCTCCGATTATAATTTGGAGCTCGAAAATTGACTGATGAACTGCGCTCCTCCGCTTGTGCTCCCATTTTTATAACCCTTGTCCCTATTGAAAACCCTATGCGGAATCCCCCACTCATGGCTTGTGCATTGACATATGCCCAATATCTGCCAATTGTAGGCTCCAGTTGCTGATTTTAATGTGCATTTGGCCTATAGGATTAGATTACCGTATTTGGCTTTTTCGTACATTTCGGTCTCTCTAATATTTGTGTTTTTCTCGGCGTTTCTAAGGCTACGATGTTGCTCCCTGAATATTTTAACCTCCCGCTGTGCGCTACCTTTTATCTGCATTTAATGGTTTTTCCTTTTATTACCCTGGTTTTCCTTTGATCTAAATCGTTGATTGCTTTAGCGCCATAAAAATGTTATTGATGTTTATGATATTTGAGTGAAAGGATTTAGTTATACATTTTTATTTATGGACTTCTACTTTTTATTACCGTGTATCTTCATTTCAAATTCTGTTCGCAAGTTATTGATTTTTTTTGTTCCCATAGTTAATAATTCATAGAAAGTTAGTCAATACGTAACAAACCTCACTGAGAATGATTTCAACACAATTGAAAAAAATCTCACAAATCAGCAAGAAACATTATTAAAAAAAAAGTCATAAATCTGTAATTATTCTGTAAAGTGGAAAAAAAATTCAAATAAAACGTGAGAAAATCTTAAATACACCACTCGAAAACATTTTAGACGTAAATAACAAAAAAGTCTCGCTGGAAAACATTTTGAAAGCCCCATTCTTTTCATCTTATTGTAAGGAGGAATGACTAAATGAATTGAAAAAGTTTCCATCTAAGTTACGTACACCATTCAAATTTAAGATATCATTTCGAGGACAAGTATTTATTGGTAATTCGGAAAATTCCTTCCTATGGGACGCATCAAGAACTTGGAACAGTTCTAATGAATCAAAATAGTTACCAACTTACGTGCAGTACTAAAATTTATGATATCAACTCAAGGCCAAGTATTTATTGATAATTCGGAGTATTCATTCCCACGGGACGCATCAGAAACTTGGAAAAGTTCTAAACAATCAAAAAAGTTGCCATCTAAGTTGAGTCCAGCACTAAAAATTATGATATCAATTCAAGGACAAGTATTTTATCAGTAATACGCAATTTCAGATTATGAAATTATGTTTTCATAAGGGTTGAGAATACTCGTCCAGCTTAGAACGTTTCATCGAAATTACTAAAAAATCAACAACCATGAAAAATTCCAAAATCTTGCTTTCCGATAAATAGAACGATACCAACCCATTTTTTTAAAACATATTCTGGCCCAAGGAATGATGAAGTCATGAGTTACTTTTCGACAGAAGAAACTTATAAAGAATCGTCCCGCCCATGACTTTTTAGTAAAATGGCTAGCCTATAAAAATCACATCGAAGGGGAAGTCATTTGTTACTTTATAGTGGTAGAGACTTATAAGAAAATCGATTCATCTTCGTCTTTAAGGATCAAACGTTTGCAAAGTTGGAATATCTGCTTATTTGGCAGAGCAATCGTCTTTTTAGTGCGACTTGAAATTACGTTTGGTGTTTTCATACTTTTGGCCGACA
>JBBLXU010002841.1:0-67251 GCA_037893425.1 Campoplex nolae
CAGGCAGAAGTTTGAAAGCCCTGAACTGCGCATCATGATACCCGAGGCGAAGCCGAGTTAGTGCAGGAATTTTAATGGAAAATAGACGAGTTCGATTGGGATGATGAGAGCAAGGAAAATCGAAGTTCGGACAGGGATGAAGGAGGAAATGGAAAAGGCAAGAGCCAAAGTAATGAGATGTGTGAGGACACGGAGGCGAAAAAAAAAGAAAAACGGCGTCGACAAACCGATGTCAAAAGCACATCCACGGGATTTGGCTACGCTGGAAGGAAAACAGTGGTTGAACGATGAAATCTTGAATGCGTATTTTGATTTGATTGCGAAAACTTATGCGAAGTCCATGCAATGAATACGTTTTTCTACGCGTCTTCTCACAGGAGGATACTCGACTACTAAGCGTTGGACAAAAAAATGGACATTTTTTATTTAAATTTAATATTAATTCCGCTGCATTTGGGAAATCACTGGTGTCTCGCGTCAGTTGATGTAAGAAAAAAGAAAATCAAATATTTTGATAGTCTAAAAGAGGACAATCGCGAATGTCCCATGACGATTTTTGAATATTTGGTTAAAGAATCGACCAATAAGAAACGAGATTCGTTCAACCCGAATGAACGGTCGATAATCATGAAAATGGATATCCCAAAACAGTTCAATAATTATGATTGTGGGGTTTTCGTGTGTTTATTCGCAGAATATGAGGCGGAGGGTCGTAAAGTCGATTTCAACCAAAAAGATATGGCGTGTCAAAGAGAAAGAATTTTAAAAAATCTGATAAATGGAAAAATAGACTAGATATAAAATAAGATAAGCTATATTTATATGATTTGAATGAAATATTAATTTAAGTATCAAGTAGCAATACCTGCAGACATTTTTTTAATGTTATTTCTCGAAAGAATGAGAAAAATGATGTTTTTTTACGCGAAAATTTGACATAGCGGATAAATTGTTAACAAATTATTACTAAGGAAGCAAAGGGCAATAATTTAATAGTGAATACGAAATTATCCATCAATAAATACAATTTATTTCTGTTACACGAAATTACAGGTGTTTTTTATTGATACCGATGGCCTGAAAGGAAAAAAGAAAATGTGATTTTTGAGAGATAAAAATGAAAAGTAATAAGAAAAAAAAACAATAAGAAAGAGAAAGACAATAACCTACCTGGAAAATGTCAATCTGAAAAAAAAATAATAATAAATAATAAGGGCGTACTTACCTGGAAATTTCACCTGAAAAAGATTTAAGAAAGGTACATTTTTATTACTTACCTGAATCTGTAACCTAACAAAAAAGGGGGAAAGAAAAAGGGGAAATTAAGGAGTAGGAAGGGGAAATGAATGAACGAAGGCGATAGACGTGTGCGAAATTTTTTTTTTATTTTTGCCAATTAAGGGGGATAAAAAGAAGTAGTGGGGATGGAAAGAAATGATTTAAAAAGTTCGGGAATTATAGAGGGCAGCATAATAACAGAGAGTGGGGGGAAACAGAAAGAGATAAAAGGCGATCCCTGAACCCTGAAACAGCAGTTCCAGTCCAGACGAGCTACGAAACAAAGAAGAGTGGGTGTAACGTCAGGGTATAAAAGTTACCCGTTAGAGCAAGGAATCTTCAGTCCGAGCTGAGCGGAGACGAAAGCAACATCGACGCTCTAACGACTTGCCAGCTTGTACAGACCAACATGAGAATTCTCACAGTAGCGGGGGTTTCTCAGCCTACATCATTGCCAACAACTTGGGAAGGTAACCAGGAGTTTATCATGTTGGAATTTCACAATCCAACAAATTTCTCATACACCAGTCCCGTCAAATTTGAGGAGTTGGAAGCGTTCGAGAGCAAACTGTACGAGGACCTGATGTAACAGCGACCCGGTCCTAGGGTCAAACCGGCGAAGCATTGTCTGTACGCCCTAATCAACGGCAATATCGCATATCAAGCCGAAGTTATGGACATCGATGATGGGGAAGCACCTTGGAACTCATCGACAGAGGGGTGACACTCATGCACCCGGTATATGATCTTCATCCTTTACCTCATAAACACGCTTGTGCACCTTCATTTTGTACCAAGGCCTACATCGCTAACATAAAACCTTTCTGCGGTGAACGGTGGGAGAGAACCTGCTGTTCACATTATCAACAAAAACTTGTCAACAAGAGGGCGTACATCTCAATCGTCGGGGAGCATCCCACCATAGAAGGTCACGAAGTCGAGCTATATATTTCACCCCACCGAGTCAATTTAGGGGAGAGTCTAATCAAGCACGAATACGCGAGAAGAGGGAACTACGAATCTTGCCTCATAGACGACGTTAAAAACGCTACACCTCAAGAAATTCAAGATTTGATGGAGGAAGAGCCAATGGTAGAAAATGATTTTGATACTGTAAGGGCTGAGCAGAGACAGCTGAGACATCTAGAGTTCCTTGATAAAGAAGAAGAACAAATGTACGACATAGAGCGACTACAAGACGAATGAGACTACATGCACCGTTATCATCATCATCACCATCATCATCATGAGCCCCTCTCCAATCCCACCTTTGCAGAAAACAAAAATAATCTTTACTTCTCGATTCATTTTGTTTTGGGGGACGTTGAGGTGAAATAACTACACTCGCGTATATTTTATTTTAAAGACGAACTTTACGAAGTGGCACACACGTCTGTTGATGTAGGCAGCCATATTGAGAATTGTCACGTGACATGAAGCGGCTCTTTTGTAGCGCGCACGTCGCTGCCTATCGGAACAAATTCAAACTAATTTTTTATTTTTTGTCATATGAATTTTATTTCTTCAATTAAATTAGATATTATTTTTGTAAAATGGCGTAGAGTGAGATAAAACAGATTAATATAATAATTAATGAGTTGAAACGGGAAACAGAAATTTGCAGGCAATAGATTTATTTAATAAAATAAGATGGGCGTTAGCCTTAGCGCATGCGCGTCGCTGAAAGAAACCAATCGTGTCTCGATATTTGAAAATTAAAAAAAAAATTGTTTTTGAATAAAATAATGTTTTTTTTTGTTGAAGGATGATATGAAATAGGCTCGATTGGTTATAATATGAATAGAAAAACAATAATTTTGATTTCATTGCGGTTAAATTCATAAAATGAAGGTTCTCGCGCATGCGCGTTGTGAGCGCGCATCTCAGCTCATCAAAGCGAAGTAAAAAGCACCAATCCAAAATTTTGGAAATGGGAATCTGGTTCCGAAATTAATTTGATTTTTCATATTTAAACAAAGAAAAAGAACGATTCATTATCCAAATTGATTTGAATAATTGGATTATATAGAATCATTACGAATCAAATCTTTGAATTATATCGAGTTGGAGGCAAAAGGCCCAAATAAATGAAATTGGACGAAACTATAAAGCGATGAATGAATTAAAAAATTTTTATGTTCGATTAACGCGACAAACAGATTTTTTTTAGTTAAAAGCGGTAAAACAGGATTCCAATTTCCAGAGCTAAATTTATTGTAGCGTGATTTAGGGCCGATCCCCACTGTCGTTCCGCTCTCGCTCCACTCTCGCTCCGGTAAAATCTCGTTGTGTCCACACTGACGGTCTCGGTCCGCTCTCGCTCCGCTCTCGATCTAGCCAAATTTTTATGCATTTCCACCACTACGTAACTTTCCAGCACCCTTCAGTCTGAAGAACACAATGCACGATGAACCGGAGCTGGAGCGAACGAGTGTCCACACTATCGGTCCACACTATAGGTCCGCTCTTACTCCACTCTCGCTCCGCTCTCGCTCCAAAATATTCTTCCGAGTTTATCGGAGCCGGAGCGAGACCGGAGCGAGACCGGAGCGAGAGTGAAGCGGTACCGATAGTGTGGACACGCGCATATAGCAAGCATGTAAGAATATTTTACTGGAGCGAGAGCGGAGCGACAGTGGGGATCGGCCCTGAGAGTGGAGCGAGAGCGGACCTAGACCGATAGTGTGGACACTCGTTCGCTCCAGCTCCGGTTCATCGTGCATTGTGTTCTTCAGACTGAAGGGTGCTGAAAAGCTATGTAGTGGTGGAAATGCATTGAAATTTGGCTAGACTGAGAGCGGACCGAGACCGACAGTGTGGACACAACGAGATTTTACCGGAGCGAGAGTGGAGTGAGAGTGGAGCGAGAGTGGAGCGAGAACGGAACGACAGTGGGAATCGGCCCTTAAAATAAAAAAAAAGAAAACACCGGACACGTTTATAATTACTTTGATTAATAGTTCATGCAAGTAAAATAAAATAAACACGCGAGATAAATAAAATTTCGTTTATTCAACCAAAATTGTGTACAACAAAACCATTTTCGTGTCGAATTAAATAAATGCTCGATTTATGTTGTTGAAATTAAATTTTTGCGTATTCTCGTTTTCTTTTCTACCCGCTCTTTTGATATGAGTAGCTCGAACAAACGTGTAGCGGCATGGTGAACTAATCTTACCGTTACAATATATAAGACTATGCATTCAAAAACGAATCGACGCGGAGAGTGTCAAAGGGATAATGTAAACATAAACAGTCACCACATAGAAAGAAAGAACGGAAAGTTCTTTACAATTTGGCTACCCCGATGGTTAACTTTTCAGTCTCTCAGAGATCTTTAAAAAGTAAAGACGGTCCTTCCTTATGCATTAGAATAAAGGACAAAGTAAAAGTTAATCCATTGTGTTTTTACATTATTTATCAATTCATTTCCAATAGAAGCTTGTAGAAATATTTCGAATCAGCAATAACAGCTTAAAGAGGATGGATCAGTCGACGAAACACTCCGCCGCTGCCCACCATGCTTGGTGGTACTGCAGAGCTCGCAAGGAGCTACCGCAGACCACCACCAGATGTCGCAACGCGCGACTTCCATCAGGTTTCAACGCATTAGGCGTGCAGGAGAAACCTGATACAGTTCAATGAGAATTGAACTCTTCAGCGATAAAAATCACTGGGTACTCGCTTGAAAAAGCGATCATAATCAATAAACAATTTATATATTGTTTATACGAAAAAACGATCGTTCTTTCGTACGTCTCCAACGATTTTTATCGTTGGGCAGTTCAATGTAAACTGAATTCTCCAGCGATAAAAATCACTGGGTTCTCGCTTGAAAAAGCGGTGATAATTAATAAACAATTTATACTGTTTATACGAAAGAACGATCGTTCTTTCGTACGTCTCCAACAATTTTTATCGTTGGGCGCAGTTCAATGTAAACTGAATTCTTCAACTATAAAAATCACTGGGTTCTCGCTTGAAAAAGCGGTGATAATTAATAAACAATTTATATTGTTTATACGAACGAACGATCGTTCTTTCGTACGTCTCCAACGATTTTTTACGTTGGGCAGTTCTATGTAAACTGAATTCTCCAGCGATAAAAATCACTGGGTTCTCGCTTGAAAAAGCGGTCATAATTAATAAACAATTTATATTGTTTATACGAAAGAACGATCGGTCTTTCGTACGTCTCCAATGATTTTTATCGTTGGGCAGTTCAATGTAAATTGAATTCTCCAGCGATACAAATCACTGGGTTCTCGCTTCAAAAAGCGGTAGAAATCAATCAAAAATTTATATATTTTTTATACGACAGTTCGGTCCTTCTTCACGTGTTTGCTAATATTACGCGCACTGACCGAAAAAAGCAAGCCCGCGATGACTTCGGTACGCGTGTACGTGTGTGTTAGCGTGTGTCAACACGCTCGAATTCGAAAGAAGGGGGTAGCATGTAAACAACGTATACAATGTATACTGCTGTCGTCGTCATTCTCTCTCGAGACAGAATCGAAATGTATTTCGTAAAACACAACACTTTTCACAAATATCCACAACGTAAATGAAACTTCGTTTGTTCTTCCAGCAAATATCCCAATGCTGTATGAGGCTGCACGAGCTCCGCATGCCGATTGCCAAACAATTGAAGTAAAAGCTCGTGGCAGCAACATAATCGATAATTAAGAAATTGATGTTTGCACCACGAAGCGGAATTTTGGCGAACTAAAATTTGACGAAGTTGATTATCTTGTTGGTAACTTTTTTGAGAAAAATTTCGAAATGGAAATTTATCGTCAATTTAGCATAGATTTTGATGCAACCGGGCTCAAAATGTTGGTTGTGATATTGCGCTTCCGCTGACAGGCCAAAAAATTGATTCGTCAATTATTTTCGGAGTAATTGTAAGATTACTCCGATGGTAACAAAAAATCCAAATTTTTTTGAGAATTTCCCAAAATCGCTCTGTCAGCGGATTTGTGCCATACCACTGTATACACAGTTCAACTTTCATCGCAATTGGTTCAGCAGTGTGGACAAATTTCTCATTCAAAAATTCGAAGCCGACTGATCCATCCTCTTAACAGAGATGAACTCAAATGCTATAAAGAAATTTAAGCAAAGAGTAACCCGATGAAAAATAGTATGAATGCTGTAAAAAAAGTTGAGACATGTACATTCACTCGCCCCAAATGGAAGTTCCAGGTGATCAAAAATTAAGGCTAGACTTTACAAAAAAAACATATGAATATCGTGATCGTTGATTATTTTCTTGCAATCCCTAGAACTGAAAATCATCGCGCTCAGTAGCAAAAATGAGAGCCAACGGCACGCGGTGTTCCCAAGCGGTCACCCATCCAAGTACTGACCGCGCCCAATGCTGCTTAACTTCAGTGATCGGACGAGAACTGGTGCCTTTCAGCATGGTATGGTCGTTGGCTGAAAGTTTATATGGACCGTTCGAATTTATTGAAATAATTCAACGCGTGAACAAATCGTGTCGAAATTCTGATAAATGTTTGAGTTGTTCCCGAAGAAAAAATAAACTTCCCATTTGCCATGTTTCTTTACTTACTCCAATTTTGATTTACTCCAACATTTAATTGAAAAAAAAAATATCGGACGAAGGTCTTGGCGAGCTTTTGCTTAATTCTCGTAACGTACTCATGGCCGCAAACTCGCCAAGTACTTCGTCCGAAATTTTTTTCTTTCAATTAAATATTGGAGTAAATCAAAATTGGAGTGAAGAAACATGGGAAATGGGAAGTTTATTTTTTCTTCGGGAACAACTCAAACATTTATCAGAATTTCGAAACGATTTGTTAATTAAAAGATTAACATTTACGCGTTGAATTATTTCGATAAATTCAAACGGTCCATGTAAACTCCCAGCCAACGACCATACCACGCTGAAAGGCACCAGTTCTCGTCCGATCATAAACTTTAACATACAGGAAGGACTCGCTCAAGGTCTAGTCAACTCACCCAGATTATTTAACATATACACCTGTAACGTTCTAAATCTCTTCCAATTAAACCAGAACAACAACACCTATTCCATAGCATATGCCGACGACACAATATTCTACGTAGCCGGCTCCACTCCAGCAGAAATCCAACCAAAACTGGAAGAAATAGTCAACAAAATAAACAACTATTACGCAACATGGAATCTGCGTATCAACCCGGCAAAATGTGAAACAATTCTATTTAGACAACCATCTCGACTAATATCAGATAAGAAAAGAACAGAAGCCGAAGAGTTTAAAATAACCACCTTTAAACCAGACTCCAGAGAGCCAGCACCTATACCCACAAAAAAAATAGTCAAGTACCTAGGCATGAACATTGAATACCTACTAAGATGCTTCACACACGTAGACACACAACTAACAAAAGCAAGGAATGCTTACAAAGCATTAGCGAGACTATTTTATGATAGCAGAATAAACAACAGAGCCAGAGTGATCTGCTATTTACTGCTAATTCGCCCGATAATAACATACGCCTGCCCAATCTGGTGGAACCTTGGTGCAGCGCAAACGGAAAAAATAAGAAAATTTGAAAGAGCTTGCCTAAGAGCTGCCATGGGACTCTACAGAAAAAAGGAAGGAAACTCCACAAAAAGCATCACAAACAGACAACTATATGACGCAGCAAATACAACAAGAATCGACAACTTCATGATCAAACTCACAAGAGATTACTACAGCCAAATACCAAACATAGACAACAGAACTCTGCACGAAATACAAAGACCAAGCACAGATATACATCTAGCCACAAGTAAAGGATACATTCAACCACAAACATTCACACACATCGACCACATAGGACTAATACAGAACGATTCAAACATCCCAACGTTATATCATCGCAGCAGACATAAAGCTAATAAAAAAATCCCAATCGATCAATACCTGAGAGACGGAGACAGAAATCTGAAATACTCAACACAGATCCCCAAAAAAGACACAGAGGACTTTCACCGACTCCTCCCTAAATACTGGTGGCTCGGAAACGACTCAGCGCACATATTAGAACTAAAGAGGAAAAAAGCCCAAAAAGAAACGAACGAAAGACAAAGGAGACACAATGCTCGCAGATAACAGTGTACCACACACAAAAATCAATCTACACTGACACAGACAAAAATACAAATAAACCCTCCAGGCCAAATTTGTAACCCTTGTAAATATGTAAATATGTACATTCACTTTTAGTAATAAGTTAGTTTTAAGTCACATAAAATACTTGAAGTGGTTTTTTTTTTATTGCAACATTTTATTTTTTTACCACACACACTCAACAAAGAACAATCTGGACAAGACACAACAATCAGTCCTATACACAAAATCGAGAACATATAAAACACACCAATAGAAATAAGAGATATGAGTTGCTACCGATAGCCAAACATCTCCGCACAATAGCTTCTACGCTACAAAATTTTAAGGTCTTTTCTTTTGTTTATTTATACCTGTACCAACAAGACAAAAATGTAAGAAATAAATAAACTTTAAAAAAAAAAAAAAAAAAAAAAAAGTTCTCGTCCGATCACTGAAGTTAAGCAGCATTGGGCGCGGTCAGTACTTGGATGGGTGACCGCTTGGGAACACCGCGTGCCGTTGGCTCTCAATTTTGCCACTGAGCGCGATGATTTTCAGTTCTATGGATTGCAAGAAAATAATCGACGATCACGATATTCATATGCTTTTTTTTTTGTAACGTCTAGCCTTAATTTTATTAGATCACCTGGAACTTCCATTTGGGGCGAGTAAATGTACTTGTCTCAACTTTTTTTACAGTATTCATGCTGTTTATCATGGGGATTTGTAGACTTTTTGTATTGAATTTATAGCTTGTTACCTAAATATGACAATATTGAGTATGCACTTAGGTGATTGCCTACATACGTGGATGAATGTGGACAATAAATGATTTTCTTACGAATTGGTTGTTCGATTAACATTTTGAATGGCTTTATTTTCACGGTTTCATCGAATTACAATATCTTTCATTCAAATAAAACCACCCCTTTTCGATGGAAAGTTGAGAAATTGATGAATGCAAGGTTGCTCAGGCCCTTCATTTTTATATATTTTTTATTTTTTCGTACGCATAGTGAACTTTTTATCGTTTTGTTCAAGAAACATTTTGGTTTTAATCGTATCAAGAAAGAGTCGAGTGCGGATGTGTGAAGTGAAACGAGAATAACCTATTGACATGCATTACTATGAATCGTAGCACCCTTTTCGTCTATGAAAAAAAAAATACGTTTCTCGTAATTTCGAATGCTCTTTCACATACGTGAGTTCAAAAAAAATGAGGGGCAAACTAAAGTAGTGTCCCTTGTCGGTCAATTTTTTTTCTGCCTGTCTGAGAATGAATCTTCCTGCGAGCTTCATAACAAATATTCCTTTCAGGATTATTCTGCATAATGATTAATACTAAGCATGCAATTATGTTATAAATAATTGTATCTATCATTACACGCACGAATTATTTTGGGTAAATATGTTTGTTGGAAAAAAGATTTTTTAGAAATTCGTTTTAAGACAATTCCGGATCATAAATACTCTGATCGATTTTGAAATTAAGACGACAATTGATTTCCAATTTTTTTTTCCATGTTATTTCCATAGAGATAGCCGTTTTTGTTGGAATTGAATGCAACTGCTATGGATCTGCGAACCATTTTGGTATCTCGTTCCAACGAAAATTTTTATTACCTTTATCAGTAATTTTGATTAAAACAATTATCGCATCCGTTATTTTTCCGAATATAGTAAGATAGACTCATCGTTTTTCACCGAAAGAAAAAAAAAGATAGGAAGAGTGAGGGAGAGAGAACGATAAGAGGGGAAGGGAGCTTTGATGTTGGAGAAACGAAGGAGCGAGGAGCTTCGCTAATTTTAGAATCCGTTCCCCTTCTTGCGATAGAGGCAGCTGGGTGATTTGACTTCGGAGTGACGACGAAGAAGAAGGAGAAGAAGAAGTGGAGGACGGTGGTATGCACGTGGTCTACTCCGTTCGGTGACGCGTGTCCGGTGACCCTGCAAATGCACCGGACATCCCTCAACCCCACGTACCCTTCGCTCTTCGTGTTTCCTCTTTTTTGTTCCCTATTGGTCATTACTGGCTCCAGCATATTTCAAACACAGTTTACTATTCCTGTACGCGTGATACGAGACGCTCCAGCTACCCACGCACCATCATGGACTTTAACCTCCTCGCCGTAGAAAAGCAGCACGCGACTCAATTTTGTTTATTTCCCCTTCTTGAGATTTTTTTTTCTCTTTTCTTCTCCCGTTACCTTTTGTTCTATATATGTTTTACTCCGAGTCACTCTTCCTGACGGCCCTTGAATTTTTCTCAAAAAACACCATTTTTGTTCCTCTTTCACCCCTTCTTCTTTCTCTCCCCTACTTCATATTGTTTTCGTAATTCGAGCACAGGAAATTGCGAACAAGGAACTCGAAAAAAAGAAGAAAATTCTCCGAAATCACTTGCCAACTGCTCGCGTTTCTTCAAACATTACAGGTTTACATTAATGGTGAATCCGAACACACTGGAAGTCTGCGCGATTCAATATGTTCACATAATACAAAATGTTATATTAATTTAATATAGAAACTCCTTACATCAAACATTTTGTTAATAAAAATGGTGTGTAATCATTTTTACCGTATCGATTATATCAAAAGCAATTAACAAAAAATACTCCGTTTGCTGAAAAGCGGGAGAGGCCAGTTTGCTTTCTTTTTATATGCCTATCTTGTACTCATGACGAGTCCGTGCAGGTTTATCTGGCTTTACATTTTAAGAAACGTTAATTATTTTTTTCTCTTTAAAAAAATAACGTAGTTGTTAAGCATACCGATACATAAGTACGTATTTTCTGAACAATAAATGAAATTTGTGGATTAAGATTTTTTGATATTCAATCGAAATTAAAAAAAAAAAAAAAAAAAAAAAAAACAAGAGTGCTAGATGAAAATGGTATGTATTTATGTATGTTAGTTTTTGAAATTCATTCATTGCACATTTTTTAAGCTTAATTTATTCATGAAGCCGTTTTGTATTACTTTTTTTGCATAATAAAAATAAATTTGCATAATAGAAAATTGGAAATATTTCTCGAAATATTATGTGTGTTGAGCTATAAAAAATCACCGTCCCATTTTCCGTAGGGTTTTTCAGAAAAAACGTTTTTCCTTGACTCTTTTTTATTTTTTTGCATGGAAATATCCTTTGAAGAATAAAAACTATATGATGAACAAATATAGAAAGCCAATTTCCAATGATTTCCTCCAAATTCAGTCGTAAAACCTATAAAACCTGTGAATACTTTTTTTTTTCGATATCGTTCGACACATCGAATAAATCTGTAGAGATACCGATTTATCTGTATGCTTTATTTTTTCGCTTCGAAGTAGCTTTTGTCGAGCATATTCGCTCTGTAATTATAATTTCGATCCAAAATTTCCTGAGACAGTTATTGTGATAATTGTTTTCAAAAATTCATGACAAAATTTTGATAGATAATAAGAAATAATAAAAAAAACACCCATTAAACTCCAATCGCACTGAATTTGTTTCCACATTCCGTTGCACATCAACTTAAAAAAAAACATTCCATTTAGTCTTGGATTGACTGAAAAAAAAATGCGTCAATGAAAAAAATAAAATAAGAAAAATGACTTCCCGATTTAAAACCGGTCCGCAGCATTTTGGTTTACTTGGAATTTGGAGAAAATATTGCAAACAGATATCAATTATTCCTCATTTTTATTAACATCAGTGAAAGATTCGTCTATATCAAAATAAAAGTTTTGACTTGGCTCTCTTTTCGGATAGTCATATCTATGTTGGTCAATCACGCCTGGAATTGGTAATGATCTGTAAATGTTAAAACCATTCCTAGTCACATATTTTTCTGCATTATTGTAGATATAAATTATCGTCATGTACATATGAGGTATTCCACGTCAAACCGGCGGACTTTTTCCCTGACCCTCGCCGATTTGGTTAATTATTTTTTATATGATTATATCAATTCTAAAAGACACCCTGGTATTTTTTCAGATTTTTCTGAACGGTCAGTTTGAAAAAAAAAATCCAAAAAAAAACGAAAAAAAGCCCTTTTTTAAAAATCTGAAAAAATTCCTAAAAACCGGTGATTATGTGCCAAACATTGTAAGCTACCGCCCGTAGTGGAAGTACGATTTTTTCTGTGTTTTTATGAGCTATTAATGTTGAAAAAATTCTCAAACAATCAAGAACCACTCATTTCGGGCCAATAGTTGAATATTTTCGTATACCCGAAAATTTTTTTGGGATATTTCAGACCAATACAAAACAAATTTTATGAAATAATATGTGAATCTATTTTTTCCAACTCTAGAAAAAAATCCTTCCATGACCGGTGTAATAGCTTCACATATTGTACGTATAATCTTATTATATTGGGAATTCATAACTACTAGCTGATCAAGGTCCATATTTTTCATTTGATTGTTCGAAAATTGTGACGAAAATTAGTTTTAGGTACCCAAATATTCAACTATTGGGCCACAGTAAGTGTTCTTCGGCATTTTTTGAATTTTTTCAAAAAGCCGATTAACACAAAGAAAAAATCGTACTTCCACTACGGGCGGTAACTTAAAATGTTTGGCATATAATCAGCGATTTTTAGGAATTTTTTCAGATTTTTAAAAAGGGGCTTTTTTTAGATTTTTTTTTCAAACTGACCGTTCAGAAAAATCTGAAAAAATACCAGGATGTCTTTTAGAATTGATATAATCATATAAAAAATAATTAACCAAATCGGCGAGGGTCAGGGAAAAAGTCCGCCGGTTTGACGTGGAATACCTCACATATATATGAGGCATTCCATGCCAAATCGACCACTTTTGAACCCGACCCCTTTTGATTTGGCAGAAATTTTTTTATCCTTTTCTACGCTACCAAATGCCTTTAAAATTTAGAAATAGGTTAATCGGGATCAAATTCATTTGAATTTTTCTCTTTTTCATTCTAGGCTTTTTTCAATTTCTCCTATTTCTGCTTTTCTAAAAGCTTATTGTTTGGCCAAATAATGAAATTTATTCAATTTTTTTTGTTTTTTAATGAAGTTTATAAAAATACAAAAAATATTCAGGGCTGTCTTTAATTTTTTCTGATTTTTTCGGAATAAATTGAAATTTTTACAAGACTATCACTTTCAATTGTTATAATTATAATTTTTTTTCAACTTTTAAGGTTCTCGGTACATCCTAGAAAATTTTAAGAGTGGTGTCATTAGAAATAAGCCGAGTTGAAAATTTTTTCTTTTTTAATCGAAAAATAAATAGAAAGCGAAAAAATCCCAATCTGAAAATTTCAGAGAACTTGTAGAAAATGTTCAAGTTTCTTATGAAAAAAAGAAAAAAAAATTAAAAATGGCAATCATCCCAAAATTTTCGTTTTTTTTATTAAATTCTCAAAAAAAAAAAAACGGTGAAGATGGATTCGTTTAACCTTTTGATATTTTCCTCTAAAAAGTACCATCAAATACAAAAATTAAAAAAAAAGACGTCCCAATAAGTTAATTTTCGAAAAAGTTATATCACTTTGAAAAAAAAATAATGCCATTTTTTTTTTAATTTATAACTTTTTCTGGGTCGGGTACAAAAATTTGAAACAATTCTGAAAAGTGCCGTTGGTAGCGTAGAAAAGGATAAAAAAGTTTCTGCCAAATCAAAAGGGGTCGGGTTCAAAAGTGGTCGATTTAGCCCGGAATGTCCCATATGTATGTCGGAGATGGCAAAGAATTAGACGTCATTACGATACAATTTATTTACTTTTGTTTCCAAATTGATAAATTAATGACAATTGAGAAGAATAACATATTGAAAACTCGATAGTCACGAATAAATAAACGAACTCGATTCAAAGAAATATATTCGCTTATCGAAGCGCAGTGATCCCGGTAGTAGCTCGATTCGTTCTCGAACGTTTTTTCGATTTCACTCGAACGTTCTGTTTTTCTGCCGTTGCTTGGCAACGCAACCTCTTTGCCTCTCAAAATCCTGTTCGACGCTTCATTCATTTTTTTAATAATGAAGTTTATTACGCATGCTGCGACATGTATAGAGATGTGATTTTGTAAATTACATCACCCCTAAAAATAAAATTTTAAGTGGCAAAAAGTAGACAATATCTTCATCGCTGTTGCGACGTTGTATGAATACTTTTGATGATAATTTTTTAGTTATCGCACGAGGAGAATACAATAAGAAACCAATATTTAAAAAGAAAAAAAGTTTTATTCAATTCATTTTTCGAAGAATTATGAATACTGAAAAAAAAATCATCGAGTGTTCGAAAAAAAATATATGCCGTTAGTGAATTGACAAAAAAAAATTGAAAAAAAATGAAGAAAGTTTTATCCAATGGATGGAACACTATAAAAAATATTGAGCCAATTGAAATATAAGAAGGTTTTGGAGTGACTGATGTAGCATGGGATGCCACATGCAGCCTTGTGCAAAAATGTTAGGCACCCTGCGGCTGTTCAACCTACACTCCCGCTCAAAAGTATGGGTTCACCCATCGAAATTTTCAGCCTCGGTATAAGTTTCATATCTCAGTGGAAAAAGGTCGTAAGAGGATTTAATAAGCGCCGTTTTAAAGAGGACAGTTTTTGCTTCACTTTGCCTATCTTGGATAATTTTTTACAATTTTTTTGATAGTCGCCACGCGCTTTTGAACAGGGCAGTTTTTCGACGATTTTTTGAGCTTTGGAGATGGGCTGCCCGTCCACTAGAAAATTGTCTTCACAATTTGATTTATCATAGTTCTAAAGAAGATATCAAACGCTGCATTTTCGTTTTTGAAAAAGTATCGAGCGATTTTTTTCCACAAAAATATTTTAATTTTTGACGAAAATTGAAAGTTTTATTAAATTCAGCGTATCTTGAAAACGGCGGGGGATTGGAAAAAATATCAAGAGAGTGGAAAGTTGCATGAGATCATGATGGACCTGGAAGAATTATTTCAGAATTTTTTTTTGACATTTTTTTCTCTTACTTTTGGAGGAAAAATTCTTCTAATTTTCTCATGACATTTTTTTTTTTAGAACGGCTAGGCATTTTTTTTGTTGGTTTTATCACCATTTTCACGTCATTTTAATTAAAAATTAAATCCCTTACCTTTTTTTATACATTTTTTTTCGTCAAAAAAATGTATTTTAATTAATAATTATATCTCTTGCCTTTGTGTTTTACATTTTTTTGACGAAAAAAACGTATAAAACAAGTTAAGAGATTTAATTTTTGACTAAAATGACGTATTTCAATAATTTTTAAATGAGATTTAGATTTGATTTTAATAAAACATATTTTAATTGAAAATTAAATCTCTTATCTATTCGTTTTACGTTTTTTTTACGAAAAAAACGTATAAAAAAAGGTGAGAGATTTAATTTTTAATTAAAATACGTTTTATTAAAATACGAAGTTGGTGATAAAACCGATAGAAATAGAGCCTCGCCCCTCTAAAAAAAAATATCATGAGAAAATTAGAAGAATTTTTCCTCCAAAAGTAAGAGAAAAAAAAAATGTCAAAAAAAAATTCTGAAATAATTCTTCCAGGTCCATCATGATCTCATGCAACTTTCCACTCTCTTGATATTTTTTCCAATCCCCCGCCGTTTTCAAGATACGCCGAATTTAATAAAACTTTCATTTTTCGTCAAAAATTAGAATATTTTCGTGAAAAAAAATCGCTCGATACTTTTTCAAAAACGAAAATGCAGCGTTTGATATCTTCTTTAGAACTATGATAAATCAAATTGTGAAGACAATTTTCTAGTGGACGGGCAGCCCATCTCCAAAGCTCAAAAAATCGTCGAAAAACTGCCCTGTTCAAAAGCGCGTGGCGACTATCAAAAAAATTGTAAAAAATTATCCAAGATAGGCAAAGTGAAGCAAAAATTGTCCCCTTTAAAACGGTGCTTATTAAATCCTCTTACGACCTTTTTCCACTGAGATATGAAACTTATACCGAGGCTGAAAATTTCGATGGGTGAACCCATACTTTTGAGCGGGAGTGTATATACAAAAAGTCGAATATCTCAATCCAAAAAAGTCGTAGCTGAATTTAATAAGCGCCATTTTAAAGCGCAGATAATTTCAGCTTCATTTTGCTTTTCTTGAATAATTTATGCGATTTTTTGCGCCCATTACGTAACTTTGAACATAGCTTTTTCGTGAACCTCTCACCTTAATAAACCGGATGTTAAGTTCGTAAAAGTTAGTAACATAACTTTTTGGTCAGGAAATCTTGAAAAGGTTATCTCTAACTTTAATTTGGTTTTCGGAAAAACAAAATGCGATGTTTTTTGGCGAAGTTTTATAGTTTTTCCTCAAAATTATCGAAAAGAGGCAGATTTCTGGTAGTAGCGTATCTCGAAAACCATGAGGTTTGAAATATTTTGTGTAAGGGGTAAAAAGTTTCATTTTGTTGTTTTCGATTCAACTTGTTTTTTTTTGTTCTTTCAAACTATTTGTAATGATTTCAAAAAGGAGAAGCGATAAAGTTTCTGGATGCTGGATGGACGAAAGCTTTCAGTCGTAGAAAAATCAATAACAATTGAAAATCTTTAGGTTCTATACTCGAAACTTTTGCATTGCAAAACCTTGAGAAAGCACTTATAAAAGAATGTGGAGAAATTGAAAGGAAAAATACAGGAATCCGAAGATTGCGGTATCGCATGTGTAGTAAAACGGATGTTTCAATAATCCAAACGAAGCGGGTTTGTATCCGAATGCTCTTCTCGATGTAACGCACGTTTATGAGATTGTGTCTTTTGAAACCGAGGAGAGTAAGCTTCGTGGCGGATGTGATGTTTGAGATAAACTTCTGGCTACCGATGAAAAAAGGGACAAGAAGAAAAAGGGAAACGAAAACTTTAAATCCAGTCGATGTGCACATGAGGAAGCCACGGTGGTTGTGTGTTTGTCAGTGGCAGGGTGTTCTTTGTCAACCCTCGCTTTGACGTCATTAAAATTAGTTTATCCTTATAACATAACTCTTCAATTTCTCCTTGGGTTCCTTTTCCAATTTCATTCTATCGAATATACATACTGTGAATACGTAATTGTGCGCGTCTCCAACAATTATTGCTGGTGTGAAATCAATATTGAATCTTTTCTATGCCAAAATATTCATCAAAAACTACGCAAAAAAACAGAATAGATGCTGTAAAAAAATTGAGACAAGTACACTTACTCCCGCCAAATAATAATTCCGGATAGCAAAAAACTAGGTCCAGACTTCACCAAAAGTAATTAAATAAATAAAAATTCGAAATCATAAATAGTCGAATACATCAAAAACCAATTAACAGAACTCCTAGTTAAAAATAAATAAACTAAAGCAAAAAAAACATTTCAGCCGGAGTACTTATGGCGCCAAACCGGCGGACTTTTCTCTGACCCCTGCCAATTTGATTCATTTTTTTTTTTTTAATATATATATATGATTACATTAATTCCAAGAGACACCCTGATTTTGTTAAAGGTTTTTATAAACAACCCTTATTGGATAAAAATATATTTTTTTTAAACGCCCCGTTTCACAAATCTGATTTTTTTTTTTAATTCGTGATTATATGTAGAACATTTTAAGCTATCATCCGTAGTGGAAGTATGGTTTTTTCTGTGTTTTACGAGCTATCAATATTAAAAAATTCTGAAAAATTCGTGAACCACTTACTTTGGGCTGATGTTTAAATATTTTCATACTCAAAACAAATTTTTTTAGCAATTTTTGAATATTCTATCAGTCCAATGTGAGCGGTTCTCAAATTTTCAGAATTTTTCAGTATTGATAGTCCGTAAAACAAAAAAAATCATATCTGCACTACGGGTGATAGCTTAAAATATTCTACACACAATCACGGAAGTTAAGAAATTTGTTTACATTTTTAAAACGAGGCGTTTTTTACGAGCCATCAACGTTGATAAAATTCCGAAAAATTCAAGAACTGCTTACTTTATGCAGATACTTAAATATTGTGATACCTAAACTGAATTTTCCTGACAATTTTTGAACGATCAATCAGCCCCAAGTTCGCGGATCTCGAATTTTTCGGAATTTTTAGAACGTTAATAGCTCGTAAAACACAGAACAAATAATACTTCCACTATGGATGATAGCTCAAAATGTTCTACATATAATCACGGGTTCTTAGATATTTTTTCTGATTTTCAAAACCGGGCAATTTTTCAATTTTTTTGTCTTTCAATAAGGGTTGTTTATAAAAGTCTAATAAAAAAATGCAGGGTGTCTTTTAGACTCGATGTATTCATATAAAAAGAAATATACCAAATTGTCAGGGGTCAGGGAAAAAGTTTTTATTTGTTATAATTTTTAAATCTTTTTTTATGGTTATTTGTAATTTATTTTTGTATTTGTTGATTGGTTTCAATATATTCATGTTATGGCTATTTATGATTTCAAAATTTTTATTTAATTACTTTTTGTGAAGTCTAGACATAATTATTCGCCGCACACGCAACTATCATTTGGCGGGAGAAAGTGTACTTGTTTCAACTTTTTTACAGCATCTATATGCTGTTTTTTCGTGATTTATTCAACAACTTTTTGTAATCTTTAACATGAACCTTTTGCGAGGATTGAATTATTATGTTTCTATGGGTTTAACTTTATTTATCAATTTCATTCAAGATTGTTTTTCATAACTTTTTTAAATAAGTTGCTTATTTGAGGCAATTATTGTGGGGGAAAAAAAATTTATTCCAACATTTTTTTTTTTTTAATTCACCGCGAGTTTTTAGAAGTCTCTGATTTTTTTGTTGAGAAAGATTTTTATAAGCGCGAATTATTGCAGGGTATTAGTCTTTTACGTGAGATGTTTAGTGGAGAGGATTTTTTTTTACAAGAAACGACTTTTGAGAGGGAGCAGAGTAAAGGGTCATCGCACGGATACGTTTTCAAGTATTTTTAATACCAATACGAAAAACCGTTCACGAACGTCCAACGATGCTGAAAACTCAAACAAACGTTAACGAAAACATGCCACTTTACTTTTGCAGCTATTCATACTCACGCAGGCCTGTTATGAATCTTCAATCTTTAGAAAAAAGTCTCGATCCAAAATATGAGTCTATAACCAAAAGTCATGAATGAAAAATAATCATAGATTTCCTCGGCTTTTACTTCTGTGATTTTTACAACTTTTTTTCAACCTCACAACCATAACTATTAATTAAAGAAAAATTCTTCCTGACGACTATAACCAAAAATTAAATTAAAAAAAATATCCGCCAACTTTCACACCCGCAATCATTATAACCTTATTTTTTTAACCTCACAACTCTGTCGCCATGGAAAGATGGATCAGTAACCTAGCCTCACCTCAAATTTTCGAAGTTGAAATTCTTCAGTACAATTTGATTTGATACAATTTGACCGATTACAAAAAATCAGCCAGTTATATGTATAGAGAAAAATCCTTCGCAAGTTCTTTTATGACTTATAAGCATAGGGGAGAATCGGGCAAAGCGAAACACCCGGGCAAAGCAGAACACCCCCCCAAAAAAGTGACAATTTTTTTTTTTCGACGGATAGTTGAAAATCTTGATGATTCTTCATAGGACATCAATTGAAAACATAATAATCAATAGAACGACCAATTTTTTCAAAAAATGAAATTTTTTTCGAAATTGAAAAATTTGCTCATTCAACTGCGAATAAGCGTTGTAGAAGTGATATTCTTTATAAAATTGTATATTTCTATCAGGAAAATGAAAATAATGTTTTTCTTGTTGAAAAAATGAAAAATTCGATCATGCAATTTTAAACATGCGTTAATAACGTACTATTCAATAAAATGATACATTTTTTGAACATGGGAAATAAAATATGTTTATTAATTAAAAAAACAAAAGTTTAACGAAAAGTGCCCATTTCACCATGGTCTTATTTACAAAAATACCAGATATAATAAAGATCATCGCCGGCTCCGGTGCAATTGCATTCGGTATAAAATTGCATTCGATGATAAATTCGAAATTTTGACATTCGAATAAAAAAAAAAAAATTCGACTTTCGGGGAGTTTGGAATTTTTAATTCGAATTTTGGAATTTCGAATTCGAAATTTTCGACTTTTGAATTGGAAATTTTGGACTTTCGAATTGAAAATTCAAACGAAACAAAAATTTCGAATTTATCATCGAATGCAATTTTATACCGAATGAAAATCTTGGGCCGATTACATATATAATTGCGCCGGAGTCGACGGAGACGATCTTTATTATATCTGCGATTTTTGTAAGACCATGGTAAAATGGGCACTTTTTCTTGAACATTTGTTTTTTTAATCAATAAACATATTTCATTTTCCATGTTCAAAAATGTATCGTTTTATTGAATAGTATGTTATTAATACATGTTCAAAACTGCATGATCAAATTTTCCACTTTTTCAACAAGAAAAAATATTATTTTTATTTTCCTTTTAGAAATACACAATTTTATAACGAATATTACTTCTATAACGCTTCTCCAACGCTTATTCGCAGTTGAATGAGCAAATTTTTCTATTTCGAAAAAATTTTCATTTTTTGAAAAAATTGGACGTCTTATTGAATATTATGTTTTTAACGCATGTCCTAAGACGAATGATCAAGGTTTTCAACTTTTCGTCGAAAAAAAAAAATTTCATTTTTTTGGGGGGGTGTTCCGCTTTGCCCGGCTTTCCCCTACCGAAAAATCAACCGGAGTGAAAAAAGCGTGAAAATCTCTAAGGGCCCTTTTTTGGTAAAAGACCACACAAACGGGAGCTGGGACGCACTTGTCCGGCCGCTATCCTCGAATTTCCAGGAGTGACAGGGGTCGCCGTTCTTAGTGTGGAACCTGCCAACGCTTTCAAAAAATTCCCTCGACGTAAGATCGCGCAAAAAAGGAAAACACGTGTCGGTGTCTAAGAAAAAAAACTTTGGAGCTCCACCGAGAGCGTTAAATGCTTTCGTAAAGGGCTTAATGACGCAGAAAAAATTGACAAGAGAAAACACTGCATTTTCATTTTATTACGTTAATAATATTATTGAATCCTCGTCATGACCGTACTGCTTTCTTTTTCTCATGTAAAGACTTCAATAAACTGTCCTTTGGGATAGGATGATTCAACGCTCGAGAACCACCGAGCCCAGCCGCAAAGAAAAGTATTTGAGAAAAAAAAACTTTGGACCAACGCGAACAGTCAAAAATCGTCTTCTTTACTCGCGGACTTCTTTTTCGTCGACGTGGGAGACAATGAGAAGAGCATTGCTTAGGAAGAGCCCGCGTGGGGAACTTCAGTCAACAACTCTGAAGCAGTAGAAAACATTTATCGCATAAACGTTTGATGTGGTCTTGCAATCATGGTTGTACGTGTGCTCGAAAATCCTGGAACGATACTGCTCTGAATTCCCGTCTGATAATCGATGCGAACGTTGAAATATTTATTGAAATTTTTACATTATCTTCATTGCTCACTTCTCCGTGAGAAACACTCCGAATTTGTAGGGAAATCTTATTGATTTCAATTTTCAGAGCTTGATCCACATCGGTTCATGGCTTTAATGCATAATTCTTAAGCTTCATTCGAATAAGGCAAATGGGAACGTGAGTTATTTTTTGTTGAATGACGATAAAATTAATAAGGAGCAACTTTTTAGCTAAAATGAAAAGACAGAAAATCGCGGATATATACATTCACTGCTGCATAATTTAAGGCTTTCGTTGTAATGCATGCGATAATAGTATGAATAAACATACAAAAAAAATCTGCTGAGGCCTATTTTACACCGATGACTTGGCCATGGGATTCAATCCCGCAATTCAGCAGTGTGACTAAACGGAACTTTAGAATATGTATTTGTCTGGACGTAGTAGCGATTGGACGTTGTGATCGTCTGCAAAATTAAATGATTTACATAAAAAACTTAAATTTTTTACAAAAAAAAATCATGTTTATATCAGTAAACAAATAGAAGAAAAATCGAGCCCACGATCGGACCAGCATCCAATGGTCGTGAAATTTGTCATACTATTTCAGAGAATTTTTTGGAAAGAATAAAAAATAGCAAATCACCATTAACCCAGAAAAAACATCAAGTTGGTACAACTCTAGGATTTATTTAAATCAAATTATTTTCTTTGATTTAAATATTTTTATGTTTAAAATCGAATCAAAAACTTATTTTTGCGATTTTCAATTTCAAGAAGTTTCCCCGAGTTTAACGAGTGTGTTGTTGAGCTGCAAAAAATATTTATAATATTATTTACACAATATTCTCAAATATCTTTATTGTTATTATTTAATAATATTTCCATGGGTCTGCAAGCCTCGGTGGGCATAAAAATTCACGACCGTTTGTTTGTTTTTAGACATGGTTCGTTTTGAGTAAGTATAACTTTAGTTTCCACTATTTATGCACATTTAGAGCGCAATTCGTATATAGGAAAGGTTTTGAAACTCTGCGTCACGTAGTAGTCGGAGCGATAAGCTTTAACGTGGGTACCCGAATAAATTCACTCTAATAGCATGATCACTTGATTCGGATACAGCTTTTTGGTTGAGAGAAATAAAAAAAATTTTGATTAAAATTTAAAAAAAATCGAACAAACGATCATAGTAGGTTGAAATAGATTTTTTATCGTTGAAACGTTTTACATATTTACGGAACGTGGAATTATAATTATACAGTCCGGAAATTTACTCCGATCAAACCATTAGACAGCACGATAATGTTATTTTATTTTCATCAATATAAAAAATTTCAGTATAGTAATGATTATGAGATTTTTCAATAATTTCTCAATTTCTACGACTTCAACGATAATTCTGAGTACTCATTCTTTTAAGCCACATGTTTTTGGTCATTTAAAGTTTTTTTTTTTTTTTTTTTTTTTTTTTTTAAATATAGTTTGCGATTATTCAGTCACCTGCTTCCATTGTTTGAGGAGGCAAAAGGGTAAAACCCTCAAGTTTGGTAAGGCACGTGCCTCTGGCTGGACCAAACGGAGAAATCCGAGCTTTAATTTTACGATTCTGTCGGTGCGGCCTGGAATCACGACGCTTTTGCACGAGAGAAATGTATAACGAACGAAAAAAAGTGTGCGCGACATATACACCCACACAGATGCATACAGGCAGTCTCGGGCGGCACGCGCCTGACAAAATCGTCTATAATAAGCGAGAAAGCACGTATGGCAGATCGTGTAGGCAGACAGATGCTCGGGTAAACGTTCCTTGCCTTTGCGTGTTTGTTTTCTTTTTCAAACTGTTTAAATTTCGACCTATAGGGTGGGAAAGAATCTCGAAGCGGACGAAAGAATTTCATTTTTTTAATTCATCGATCTAGAGGGTTCTGTCAAAAATATATAATAATTATTCATGAAATATAAATACTTTAATATTATGTTAACAAAGCCAATGTCAAAATATTGACAATCATGCATTATTCATTTTCTACGATTTTTTTCCCACAATTTGCTTTGCTCGTCTTCAACGTGATTTAAAATTTGAAAGTCTTGAACATCATTGTCTTGATATCGAGAACGTCGTAAATCCATTTCGGTCTGAACTTTATTTTCGGACGATGCGCAAATTTATTTCCCTCGAAAACGTATTTTACCTGAGACAAGAAATGATTGAAAAATCATAATGGTGAAATCAATTTTGAAAATATATGCATTCAGTGCACTGAAAACCGAATTTTGTTGGAATATTCAATTATTTGGTCGGACATATTTATCAAAATGATTTTATCCATACAACAAAAGGTTTATCGTTTCAAGTTTCAAGTTTTCAAATTTCCCTTGGGTACAAAGAAGTTTTGTTGTTATATGCAAAATTTTGTTGCCTGAGCGAAATCATTTTGTTTAATACGTCCAACGAAACATTATAATATTTCAACAAATATTTGCTTCCATCATGATGAAAGTACAGTGAGTGTGACACCTTAAAATAACATTAAGTCAATATTACTCTTGATAAAATAACATAAAAATTAACACACAACATAAATAACAGAGAGCAAAAATAATAATCGAGTTATCAAATAAATTATTAGTAATTGCACTGCATCGCATATTCTTATTCTGTATCGACACTTATTATGTGCTGTTTTTACTCTTAGTCATTTTTGTTTCATGTCATTTTTTATTTATATTCAATGAAGTAAATGACCAAGCATTTATTTAATAAAAATGTGATAAAAAAAACGATCAGATCTAAATATCTTACATCAATTAAATGTAAATAATCGTATCGACTCGATTTTGATCGTTTATTGAACGTGATACATTTCAAACGTACTGCAATTTTATTTTATATGATATGAATTAATTTTTATTTATTCTAATCTATTTGATGATGATGACGATTTTTTTTGCTTGTTGAGTTCGTTCATTTGAGGTTCGTTTCTTTGCTTATATGGTGTTGCGGTTGTTCAAAATGGAAATTGCCCCAAATATCATTATTGTGATGATGATTATGAATTTTATGTTATTTTGATGTTATGTTATTTTCACATAGTATCGTAACGTGGATAATCAGAGGGACGATAAGAATTTTGTCTTAAATGGATTGAAATGGGTAAAATCGATATTTCTTTTCAAATGACAATGAATTTGACTAAATTTTCCACACAACTGAAAATAACACATTCAGTTGAAAATTCACCTAAAGCAGTATTCGCGGTAGAATATTTTCAAAAGTGTATTACGACTGGAATTTTTTTTCGAAAGTGTATGATTTTTTTCGTTTTCAATTCTTCTAGTCTTTTAGGTCCAGTTAGTGGATCGATGATATAGATAATAAAAATTTCAAACCTATTTTGTTTTAGATGAATACAAAGGGAGCGAGCTTCAGCCATTTTCAAAATGCCCGCGGAATTTCTTGAAAACCTATGCCCTATATGTCGATCATTTCGGATTAATTTGTCGTGACAGCGATCTATTTTAGAGGGTCGAAAAAGCTGATTTCCGGGAATTTTTTTTTTCAAGAAGAAAAAATCATTTATCTGAAGTGATTTTTTGTACAAATCTTATCACAGATTTTACCAGTGGATAAAAAAATTTCATCGAAATATAATAGAAGAATGATCTAAGCAAAGGTGCATGAACAAAGCGCCTCGCCACAGGAGGTTCTAATTAACGAGACCGAATATCTGAAAACAAAAACCGAAGAGAGTGTTATTTTAGACTTATTTTGTGATTGATGTACTGAGAAAAATTCAAAAAACGGTGTAAAACATTAAAAATTTGCATATTGGAACGTAAAAGTAAAGATTTTGAGTCCAAATTTACCATAGAAAAATAAACATAAGGCTTTCATAATAATTTTCTTGGTTTATTTAAGATATATCGCAACGCTCTAAAGAATTAGCCTTGATTTACTCCTTATTTCGAGTGAACTCCGTTCTAAGCCTCTAAGCCGCATTTGTACATAACTGTGTGACACTTACCTGCCATCGGTTCTATCAGGTTCGAGATTCATTCCAATGTTTTTGGAAACATTCGATATGTACTAGAA
Organism: Campoplex nolae; assembly: GCA_037893425.1. Lineage (NCBI taxonomy): Eukaryota > Metazoa > Arthropoda > Insecta > Hymenoptera > Ichneumonidae > Campoplex > Campoplex nolae. The sequence continues at coordinate 25,871 of JBBLXU010002841.1, forward strand.
CTATCGATTGAATAAAAAAAACCGATACTTTTACCCTCTAAGATAGACCACTGCCTACGCAAGTAAAACGCTTTACTAACTAGGAGTATGTTTAAAAAACAGGTGACTAAGATTCGCCTATCTTCAAAATACTCACTCCTTGAAAAACTCCGACATTACAAAAGTAACGAACTCAACAACAACGACCAGGACCAGAGTCAGCAGAAAAATCTCAACAAGTTGGTACCAAAATCGAAACGCGTTAACGCCGTTCCGAAATCTAAATCTAAGTCGTCGTGGCTTGATCATTTTATAAAGTTGACGCTCAAAAACCTAACACGTGTTAATCGCATTCCAAATTTTATACATTCTCAAAACTAAAGTAAAAAAATTATTAACGTCTCATACAAAACTTTTTAATTTAAAAGTGCAATGAAGTTAGATTAAAAGTGTAATGAATAATAAATAAATATTACATATTTTGCATTAAACAAAATACCATCGCATAATATTTATGTTATCAGCCTTCGACTTCGGTCCTGTTATTGAAAATCCTACTCGATCCACATTGTATATGGGGCACTCCACGCCAAATCGGCCACTGCTTGATCTTTGCATTTTTTATCTTGCCAATTGTTTGTTCTCTTTTCAAACGCACCGAATGAAACTCACTTAATTTTTTTTTAATTTTTATCGCAAAAAATATGAACTGAACAAATTTTTGAAAAATTTGAAATTTTATTTTTCATTCATTTATAACTCCTTGAAAAATGAAGCCAATCGAATGGATCAGGTGTCAAAATTTTCATTTATCAATGTTCTCTCATTTGAAAATATTAATAAAATTATTCAATGAATTATTCGACCTGTTTTTATTTTTTTAATTTTAAGCATAAAATCGTTTTTTCTACAGTGACTTTCTCTTTCGATTTTTTTCAAATTTTTTCATAAAAAGTAGTTATTTTTTGACCAATTTTGAGCAGAGATCAGCAAAAAAAGAATTACCATTTTTTATTTTCAAACTAGAAAGAAAAAAAAATTATATGAAATTTATTTGAAATGACCGAAAAATGGAACAATTGAAAAAAAATATCTTCAATCACTTGAAAATTGAAAACTCGTTGAAAATTTATTTCCAACTGACGGATGATAAAAAATTAGAAAGAAATAATTCCCTAAATACCCGAAAATTTGAAAATCTTAAAAAATAATTTGCTAATTACCTGGTGGTTAAAAAAATTTGAGGAATATATTATTCGAAATAACCGAAAAAAAAAATTTAGAAATTTCTTTTTTTCTAAATTATTTGAAAAAACAGCAAAAATAAATATTTTTTCTAATTTATCAAAAAAGAAAAAGAAAAACTTTTCCTCATTGTATCAATAATAAAATTGAATACATCCTGATGAACAGAAATATCCAATGAATGTATCGGTAGCTGGATGACTGGACGAACTAATCGACGAACGAATCGATCAGGTGAATGAGTGAATCGATGGATGGATGTCTATAATGTGAATGCTTGTGCGCGCATACACATCCATATTGCACGACGACGACGACCTGGACGATGACGACGACGATGATGACCTGCACGACGACGATGATCTGGATGACCACGACGACCTGGATGACGCCAATGACCTTGACAATGACGACCCGAATGACGACGATGACCTGGACAAGGACGACGACCTGGACAAGGACGACGACCTGGACGAGGACGACGACCTGGACGATGACGATGATCTGAACGACGACGACAACCTGACGACTACGACGACCAGTGTAAATTTCCGTTCATTACACAAATCAGCCACAAAACCACGATCTATTGTTTGAGCTCCCTATCGCTCTCTCACCGTCTTTCTAGCCGTCCTTCAACAACTCTTTATTGAAAGCTTTGTTTTCTCACATAGTCTCATCAAATATTTTTGCTTAAAACCCTCAAAGAAATGATATAGTAGCAGAATATAGAACGCCATAGTAATTTTTGATATTATTTACTCTCTTCGTAGGAAAATGGTTTTTTTGTAATTTTCCTTTTTTCGGGTACTTGAAAAAATTCCTATCTCAAATTATTTTTCACCCAGTAATTAGGAAATTATTTCACGCTAAAATTTAATTTTCCAATTAATTAGATAAAAAATGGTTTCTAAATTATTATTTATCGAAAAATTAGGAAATTATTTTTCTCTAAATTTTATTTTGTATTTAATTACGAAATTATTTTTCATTATTTTGTAATTTTCAGATATTTAGAAAATTATCATTTAAAATTTTTTTTTTCTCGGCTAATCAAAAAATAATTTTCCACAATTTGAAACTTTTCAGATAATTAGAAATTTTTTTCTTTTGAATTCATTATTTTTCTGCAAATTAGTAATACTCCGCGAAAATATTCACTAAAATATTATTCTTGCCGATCTCTGACTTTCAGCCTAGTGTGATCGTGGGCTAATAATTTTTTCTATGTGTTTTTATGATTTTTTTGTTTTCATTTTTAGTATAAAATTGTTTTTTCTAGAGCGATGTCATCTTCGATTTTTTTAAACATTTTTTCATGAAACGTGTGGTTATGACCAATTTTAAGCCCAATGTGATCGTGGGGACATCATTTTTTCTCCATATATTGCTGATTTTATCGATTTTTTTTTCAACTCTCAGTACAAAATCTTTTTTTCTACAGTTATCGTCGTCTTTGATTTTCTTTACATCTTTTCATGAAAAGTTGTTACTTTTCTAAAGAATTTCAAGCCTAGTGCGATCACAAGTACATCATTCTTTCTGTATTAAACATTTATTGTTTTTATTGCACAAAAAATTATTTATCATATATGTTGCATAATTTAAACTTGTCACATGGAAAAAATAACATCACTTTAGGTACATTATTTCCAGCTGAAATTACACAGCGCAGTTTATGCGTTGCAGGAATTGGTTTGGCTCTTCGATATCTCGCATCTAATTTTTTTCAAAAGATTAGTGTCCTTTTGAAAACTAGTATCTAATTTCTATTTAAAAATATTTTTCTATTGAGAATGGGAAAAAAATTCAATACAATCATAAAGATACATAGAAAAAATGATTTGCCCACGATCGCACTTGGCTTACAATTCGTCCCAACAAAAACTACACTACCCGTCGAAAGTTTCCGGACAAAATTGCGAAAAAGTCTCGGAGCCATTTTTGATGTCATTTTTCGAGAAGTATAGATAAACAAATTTAATAACCGGCATTTTGAAGGGAAGGAATTCCTCTCTAATTTGCTTTTTTTTTGGAAATTTTCTACGATTATTTTTACGTCCGCTACATTGTTTTCAACACGACCGTTTGCCACCTTTTTTTTTTGGATTTACAGATGGACCGCGTTTTGAGAAAAAAAAAATTTTTCAAGTTTTTTTTACCGTGACCTTAACGGGAGCAGCAGAAACTTTAATTTTGTATTTTAAAAAGTTCTGTACGATTTTTTTTTCTCGTAGCTATCTCATTTTTAGCGAAAAAAGGCAAAATTTGGAATATGCCACATACCACGAAAACTATCGAGTTTTCCAAAAAACCTCAAGAGGGTAAATAAATGCGTTCGTTTTGGCTGAATTCATCAGAATTTTTTCCGAATTTTTTCTCAAAACTTTTTTTTCCGACTGATTTCAGTTAAAATTCGGAAAAATTGATTGCGGTTACTTGTTAACCATGGGCTGTTCGATAAAATTTTAAGATAGAAAAAAGTTTTGTTTTATATCAAGTATTTCAGATATTCCATTTGGTTACCTCACAAACCCATCGGTACTCAATTTAAAATAAATTTTGAAAATCTAATGCCATATTTGGATTGAGCAGCCTTAGAAACCTCTAGATACCGAATTCAATGTAAATTCAAAGGGTTTTCAGAATTTTTAGCGGCTATGATGGATTTGCCATTTTCAATACAAAAAAATCTAATGCCATATTCAGATTTAGAGACTCCAAAAACCTCGAGGTTCTAAATTTCATGTAAACTCAAAAGATCTTTAAAAGTTTGATCAGCCATATTGGAACCGCTGAAAATAAATCGCACTAATGGCACGATTTATTTTTACGCCGTATACGTCATATACAGGGAAGGAGTTGATAATATATAATTGGAATTATATCTAATTCCTTCAAATCAAATTGAAAAAAAAAAAAACAAAATGTACATATATCTTCGGGAAATAAATTTTCATAAGCGATAGACTAGCAAAACGATTGAAAAAATGATCTTACATCGACTGGACAATTGGGATATTTCAATTTCATCGCTTCCACAGTGAAAAAAACGCTCACAGTGACTTGAGGTTCCGGATACGCAGGAGTTGGGTAACTCCATCGTACTTGATAACTGTAAAAGTCAGAAGATCCGTCGCTGTCGAGGCCTATGAACTCGGCGTAAAACTTCCAACCACGCATTGCCTATAAGAACAAAATTGAATTCAATTATATAGTTTTTAAAAAGTGAGACACCTCCCCGACAAACCAGCGAATTCCAAAAGAAATCCGAAAATCAAGTCCATTTGGGACTCTGCTCAAAATCGATGCAGGAAAATCCAAAAAGGTCCGAATGGGTCGTTTCGTTCAGATATCGTTGAAAACTATATTATGACTATCGATCTTATCACAAACAGCTTTGTATCAACACAATTTGGAGCTGACGGAGTGAATACATTTTTGAGCTTCATCGAGCATCATCATCACGTCGACTCGTCATCATGTAAATCACTTCGACTAGAGTCATTCGTAACGAAAATTACCGGTTGGGACTTCCAATTCTTCATCATTTTCTTGACACATTTAAGGCCCATTCTTACAGTCATTTTTTCTGACGTAGGCCACTCGTCGTCGCAATCAACCTGTAGATTTCTGGTCCCGCAGCCCGGACAATTGTTCGTGATCGTATAATCGTTCTCGATTTTTTTGATTGCACGCAAAATCGTATCATCCACGAATTCATTGGCGTAATCAACAACCTCACTGATGTCCACGTCATCAATTTTGCTACTACTGAAAGCGCGATTATCGTTCATGAAAAAGAAATACTTTTGGGGGAAAAAAGTTATTCAATTAAGAAACAATGAAAATACGAAATTTAACTAAACTCATTTCGAACTTTATTGATCGACGAATCAATTCGATTTTTGTCAGTCATGGTTCCGTACTCTTCTCTCTTCGCCTCTCTCTTTCTCCCTTTTTTTCGATTTTCTATTTTGTGCACAATTATAAAATAGAAAGAAAGAAATAGAGAAAAAAGAACAGCGATTGTTTTATCTTCATTCGCCTTTCCAACTTCTTCTTCTCATTTCTTCAATCACAACGTAAATTAGTTACACAGCTATTATGTTTCTTGTTTTTCATAAATAGTAATATGCCCGTGTACACATCGGTCACCAAAATAAATTCAATGTGTCTTTTTTGTAGGCGTGGGTTTTTGTTTTTCATGTATCACGCGAACAAGAGTAATTACAAACTAATTAACGAGTGTAAGATTTTTGTATGATTAATCCGTGATAGAAAATTGGATTCAGTCGGTTTTCGGATGATGTGAGTGACTTGATATTTGGACACGATCACCCTGAATCGTTGCCACTTTGACCGAGGCTTCGAGTCCTGTCACTGCGGCCAATACTTGAAACAGACTATCCATTAGCCTGTCGACGATCTCCTTCATCTCGAGATCACTCCTTGTCATCACGAATAAATCTGCAATGTCATGGGAAAAACAAAAAAAAAACATTTGATTGTGAAAAACCATATATGGAGGGAATTAGGACGTAAGATTGACGATGAATTCGAAATGAAAAATAATCACAAGAACTGGACAGAGAGAGTAACCATTAAGTAGCCTAGAAATCCCTTTGTTTACCGTCTGGTATACCGATAAAACAAGGTCTCGAAATAATTGGGTAAAGTAGCGGGTTACATTTACCCAATTGCGAGGTCAAATCGTGTGACTGGTTTCAATTACTCTCTCGAAGTTTTCACAGTGATCGACAACCTTAAAAATACTTTTCTCGTTTTCGAAAATTCTTTCGATAGAAATATGTATACAAAAAATTACAAAAATTATAAAACGAACTAAAAAAAAACGAAAAAAGTACGTTCGGTTGATAGGAGGTAAACTCACTGTTTTCGTTGATGATAAGCAGTTTTTCAACATTTTTTTATCACTATTGTATTCGTAAGACTGACGTTCACCCATAACCGTAGACATCTATCTCATCGTGTTAGAAAGATTTTTTTATCTTTTTCATTTTTTATATTTCAAAGTTTTTAAGGAGTGTTTATCACAAAGCAAGTGTCATCAACCCTTACGGTACAGACCTGATATTTGTATTTGCAGCAAAAAGTGCATAACACCGCCAAAATATTAAACTTTACTATTATAATTTTTTCGTGCAGTAAAAGTAACTCTCTAGCAGCGACTCGTCATATATAAATGTACTTGTCTCAGAGTCGCTACCGCGACTCTAGATTAACAGCAAAAACCGGATGTTATCTCATAACAGAGGTTCAACACAACAAGAAAAAAATGATGCCTCTCCCTGCTTTGGAAAAATTTGACACACTTTGTTCACTGATAGTCCTGAAGTGAAGTAACAATGAGAAAAGACTGGTGTAGTAATCACAGTTTAATCAACTACGAAACAAGTCAAATTTCATAGGTATATCAGTGGCGTTCTTTTCCCATAGGGTTAAGAAAAAACTTGAAAAACGCAAGACGGGAAATCAAATTTTTCGCGAAAAAGTGGTGACAAAACTATTTTTTGATTTCTCATGTCGATTTTTTATTCGGATAATTTAGAAGTGACGAGTAATGGGCAAACTGAGCATTCCTGAAAATTGGGAAACTTTATCGAGATGACTTTGATATATGTGGAACTAACCCAATAATGTATAAGGAACGGAAATATAATCCCCAATAGTTTCAGCCAATCCTAAAAGTGTTACTGTTTCTCAAGAGTCAAACATGGTAGAAAAATTTTCATGACGTATTTGTTTTTTAACATCAAAAGTTGTCATGGGCCGAACAAAAAATCTGTTCGAATAAACTAGATACATATATAAATAAATATGGAAAGAAAACAGTGATTTTTAAACGCTAACCAGATCTTTCTTGTCCCAAGTAACGACAGTACATGTGGACAGCTGTCGTAACGTCATCGTCATCGTGAAACGGATCACCGGGCCATTGTGCTCTGTGTAATCTGACAGCTTCGAGTGCCGAGGACCATCGAGCTGATCTGAGTAACTCAGCAACTCTGGCAACTTCCTCGTTAGCTCCACTTCCCGGCAGCGGGCTTGGACTTGGTGTTGGTGTTGGGGTACCACGCTCGCTCTCCGTACTTTCCTCGAGGGCACGTCCCAAAGCCATTTTCATGCTCGCTATTTCCGTTGACATATCTTGCAACTGTATCGACACATTTTTCATCGCTTTTATCAAAGTGATGAGCATTTTGTTTGACGCCTCAATTAGCAGCAGCAGTTGAAAATGAAGCTTGTATAAAGCTCGCCCGAGGCCTGGCAACATTTCCTCGAATCCGGAATCACCGCTGTGAGATTCACCGAGCACTTGTAATTTGTGCGTTGCTTTGACTGTTTCAAGACACTGGAAAATGTGAAGTGAACATTTGCAGAGATCATCTGACGCTAACATGCATGGTGAAAACGATTTTTACACTGGAATTTCTCCACTAATAGCAAATTTTACGAATACTGCGTTATCGTCGAATCACAAATTCTGCATGTATTTTGATTCGAAGACTCAAAATTATATTTACGAAATTTCTAAAGCATTGACCGAGCAGTTTATCAAAAGGAACTTTAGAAAAGTGTAAAAGAGGAAGCTAAAAACAGATGAAAATTATTAAAAATTTGGGAAGTATTCTAAAAAATTAACAAACTCATTGTCCTATGTAAAAAATCGTAAGATTATTCCCTGAAAAATTGTTATTGAAAATCATTCGTTAAAATTTTTTTGATAATTTTATTGTTGCAAAGATGGTTTGCGGACTGTCGAAAACAAAATTTTGTATGAAATAAAAATATTGGCACGACTTATATGACAATTTTCTAAATTGTCATTCATTAAGATCGAATTTAGTTTCATGGTCATGGTCATGGTCAAAATTTTAAATGAATTGTTCTTCAATTCCTAAATCGAATGTAAATTAAAGTATTTCAATTACGTTAAAGAAATGTATTTTGTTTCGAAAGATCGAAGGTTTCTTCATACGAGAGTAAAAATTGTGTATGATAAACGAAGTATGAAGATAATAGAAACAGATATCCGAATATATATTTTATATGATTTCACATTAACGATAGATAAATTTTGTAGGCTATTCAATTGATACCTCAGTGGCGTGATCCTTTTTGTCAAGAAAAGTCTCAAGATGTTCCTGTATCTCGAGCATCCCGAAACGCAGGCTTTCGTTCATTCTTTGATTCGCAAATACCGCAGTTGAATACCAAACGAGTGGTGGTTCAGCTTTGGAACTCAACAACTCGGCATGATTAGACAAATGTGAAGCTAACTGAGACGAAGCTGTACTTCCGTTGTTCAACAAAGCGCTAGATTCTCGCGTTAGTCCTACGGATTTGCTGCTCACATCCTGCAAGAAAGTATAGAGGCCATTGCCACATCCCGTTTGCTTTTCTTTAAAAAAACGCTAAATTTGTTGAGATATTCCTTCGAGTATTCCTTTCATGAACACAATAACTTGACAGAGAACTGATTTTTATCAACAACAAAATAAAAGTGCATGCGAATAGACTGGAAAAATTTTAAGCCACGTTGCCAAACATTTATTGAAGAATTTTAACTTTAAAAATCGTAAAATTTATAAGGGAGCTTACAGAGATTCCATGATCACGGACATTTTTATTCAATAATTTATAGACTGAATATCTCGAAATGTTCGATACAAACTGTCTCCTCCATAGGAAGTAAGTAAGAAGAAAGAAAAATGATTCCAATTTGTTGCGTAGTGTAGTTATACTTACTCTGAGGATTCTACTAAGAAGATGGAAAAAGTCTAAAGTATTGTAAGGCGATTGGGTAATCAAATTTTGTATCTGCTGTCGCCAAATTTCTTCGGCATCGTCACGTACGACTTGACGGAAAGGCATCAAAGCTGAGAGATTCGGGGAAGCGTTGCAAGGCGTTACATCACCCAAATCACCAGCGCTGGATCCCCTGAAAAAATTGTTCAAATCAAGATTATGTTGGGAAAACAAGATTAACGTTGGGAAATACACAAAAAGAGACGTTAAATGATTAAGAATTTAATTGAACTTTGCTTGATTAAACACGAAAAAAATTGGAAGCTCACGAAGTATCGGATCTGGTCGATGAATCGTGACGCGAACGACTCGGTATCAAAGACAACGAAGAGGGTGGAAACATTCCAGGGATACTGTTGACTTCCTGTCCCGTTCCGGAGCCACCAGGAACTTCATCCAATGGCGATTCCGAGCCGATTTCATCATCCGAGGATTCCTCCGCGACGCCACGCTGTAAAAAATAATATTTATTATTTTTATTGTCACGATTTTTCATGTCTTTGCAATGAGATTTCTTTGAACTCAATTATTTTTACCCGAGTCGTGTGTTTGCTCGACGAAGGTGTTTTTTCGCTGAGACTCTCCTCGAAATGACGAAAACTTGGTTCCCTTTCCTCGCCTTCGCTGAGAGGTCTTCTCCGAACTCCCCAGTTGAAATTATCGGTGCTTTCACCCTGAAAACAAAGAAAATCGATAATTGCATCGAAACTCCAAAAAATACGTTATCTTTATTATTGAATGCTCCTATTTTACCTCAACGCTCTCACTCTCGTACTCGAGAAAATCAAAGTCCTTGAAAACACCAAATTGTTCATCGTCACGTCGTGATCCCCCGCTCAAATCATTATTAGCACCAGATACTTCTTCCGTCGACGATGCCATCGACGATTGTCTCTCCATGAGATCCGAACTTTGGCTGAATATTACCTAATGAAAATATGTTCAGCCATCGTTAATATTTTTCAAAGCTTTGGAATCTTTGCAAATTTCAACTTTTAATGAAAGCAGTGTCCTGATTCAGAGGTCCTGTCCTGATCGAATGAATCCATTTTTTCCCTTCATCGATAGTGAATTAATTGACGAATATATTCTCAGAAATTTGAGAACTACTGAGATCTTGGTTTTTTTTTTTTTTTAATTTCAAGAATGGATTGCACACGAATGCATATCATCAATTTGATTACATAATAATCCCAGTTTTCTTCTCTCAAATTTCAGAAAATGATTCACCAAAAATCTGAATAACATTCAACGATCTTTAAGGTACTTTGAACATTGATATGCCATGATAAAATATTTGAATAATTATTGAATTAATTGTCGAAAAAATATTGTTTAACGAATAATCAGATGCCTCTTTGCATCGTATGGAAGGAGTTTGTTTCTAAATCTAAAATATTTTTGAATTTTTCCAGAATATCTTTTTTTCAATTCTTCTTTTCTCGATAGAGATAATATCCAAAAAACTGTTCTTAATCTCTCAACAGAATTGCATGAACAATATTGATTTCACTAACGAAAACATGTGCAAATTGCACGAATGTTCTTAATTATTTGGAAGTTTTTGAAAAAATCGATAAAAATAGGGAGGGATGTGAAAAAAAAAATCCAATGCATTGAAAAAAATGATCGACCTTGTTTGACGAAAAACGAATCTGATCGTTTGGTCACGCGTAATCTCTTTGAACAATAGGTTAATAACTTATTAGAAATATCATTATGAAAGATCAATGTTTGTGAAGTTGCAAATATCAATGAACATTTTCAGATGTTTATCTAAACGAGAAATTTTTAGAATGCTTATCTAATAAAATTGTGGCAATTTTTAAAGAAAGAAATTTTGTGTTTTCTAAATCATAATTTTTTCGATCATGACAGCAATTGTTTAGAATTTTCGTTTCAAACGATAATAATGCACTCGGTTTTTTTTTCAAATCGAGCCTCTAATAGCCCGTATTATTTATATATCCAAATATATGTATGTCTAAGAGTTTCAACATATTAATTATTTTATCTACTGAAAAAATCCCAAAATTATTATTTTTCTAATGATCCAAATCAGCACACTGCTTTAATACTTGTACCGTGAACATATCAATCGTCACACAGTGATCATCTAAGCTTTGCAATGAATTGGGCAAATACCAAATTAAACAAAAAATAGTTTGAATAAAAATAAAAAAAATTATTTCCATCGTAATATGATTAGCATAATATTATAGAAATTTCAATGAAATTTTAAAATTGTTCAACCTCTACTAAATGTTTTGTGGCTGAAAATAATAACGTGTTACTGAGGTGAAAAGGCTGTTAATACAGACAAATCGTGTTTTACAAGTGAGTGTGCATCCAAAAGTTGTTTGTTGCATTATTTAATTTTTTGTGATTGTTTCTGCAACGACATGAGAACCCGCGTTTTTTTTTACCTTGCTATACAGTGTCATTGAGCTAATATGTTCGTCCTAAAAGAAAACGGCAGGATAACGATAGTCGAATAAAGAAGAAGAAAAATTATGATTACACTTACGGAAGGACTCTTCGGCAGGCCAACCGGTTGACCGAAAGGCCTTAGCAGATTAACCAGGCATTCTCGTACACGTCCCTGGGTTAGAAAAAAAAATTATTAATATATTTCTGACGTTAAAATGATCCGATGCTCGGTTAATTTCAGCTTTGGTACCTGCGACATCCAGGGTCGTTTCCACCCGGAAATGGCGCTGCTGTCAGCGGGTGAAAGTGACAAGGAACGTCTTGGTGAGCCTGAAGCTTTTTCTTCGTCAAGCGGGCGTTTTAACCATCTTTTACCAATAACAGGAGTCTTCATAACGTCAAACGTAAAGTCCATCGTTCTTCCTGCGAGTCAATATTTCGTACGAAAATAAACCAGACTTGTCCCTCAAATTGTCAAACTTCTTAATTTTAAATGTCGTAAGAATAGTAGAACGTGATTAGTATCGTGAAAATAATAGAAAGGAAGACTGAATGACTTTAACTAGAAAAATATGACATCTCGTTTTATTATGACAAATAACTACATTTGGCTATCTATTATTATTCTTATCGAAACCTTGGATCAGCCCGTTTCAACGTTTAGTGCAGGGTTGCCACGTCGAAGGAAGTGAGTGTGGAAAGTAAAAAACAAGAAAAGAAAAAAATATGTTGATGAACAATCGTTCGAACATGCAGAGGTGCGAGAGAAAGTTGATTTGTTTTTTTTTTCTCTTTTCTACTGCGTCATACTATTATAATTACCCGGCAATTCTTTCTTCGTAAATATTTCGGTATCAGTGAAACTAGGATGGGGCGAGGTCAAGGAAGACTCCCACGAAGGCCCATGAACTGACGTAGGTGGTGCCACCAGGGTCGACGATCTCGTTACCACGAGTTTCAAAATTTTCAAAGCTTCTTTCCAGTAAGGTCCCTGCTGAAACGATTTCCTTTTTATAAAGTTATATTGAAACGAGTCCAATACAATTGCATTTCCATCGAAACTCTTTCACTTCGCAGATTTTTTTCATCTGAATTCCGTTCGAGTTTATTTGGAATGAATGTTACCTCAACGTATTTAGAAATGACTCTCAACAACTCGGTATTTATTGGCTGAGCAGCTTGCGATGCGAGATCCACGTAATGAAGCAGACAATGTATTATGCTCAGTACAGGAAGTGCCACACTGCTCGGCCCTTTCTCCAAAACCTCGACGAGAAATGCCAGCATATTAAAACTGAGATGAGCGTAAGTGTCGTAAAGATATTTGACAACACATTTCGTCCATTGAAAGCTCTCTTTGCTGAATGTCCGACGACTGTAGAGGGTCATCACAGTGCCAAGGTGATCGAGTTTCTTGCCTTTTTCTGCGCTCACCTATATCATCGATAAAAAAAACATTATCATTATCTTTGGGCATCGAAAAATGATTCAATGGGGAAATTTGCGATGATATAAGGTAGAAAAGTGTTGGTATTATTACATATTAAACTACTGGAGAATTCGGATGAAAATTTTTCGTTGCTAAAAACATTCATGGCGAGGAATGTTCACAATTCTAATTTATTATCGATGCAGTGCTATTTTCATGACTTTGAATTTTTATATTTTTCGATAAGAAACTAAAACATGTTTCGGTGGAAGTCGGTTTTCTGCGTTGAAAAGTATTCAATACCAGAAATTTGTTTTAAAAAATCGATAATCTTAAAATGTACAACGATACGCGATATATTAGTACGCAGTTTAATGTCCTACTTTAACAATTGGCAACAGGAATACTTTATTCCTGATGCCGGTTGCTTTTTTGCAAAGGTAAACGTGGTACCGTTATAGTATTTTTTTTCAAAGGATTATTGATCAGAGGATTTTGAATCTGTATTTTGAACTCTCGACTTCCCACAGAGCAAAAAGACAGGGGTTATGTGTTTTCAAATATTATTTTAACCACGAAAAATCTTTATCCAATTACTACAAAGGTTTTTGGAAAAAAAAATGTAATTATTCATATTCGACCCGATCAAACATGTTAGTCTCTCCAATAAGAATAAAACGATTCAGTGATGAATCTGAAAGGTCAGTCAAAAGAAATCATGAATGAGCGAGACTCACTTGAGCAATATTCTCAGCACTCCTGATGCACAACTCGTTGGCGTCTTCGTAATTGAGTAACATGTAAGGCAGCAATGATATGACGTTCATGGGAAAAGCGAGGCTCTGTGTGGGATCAACGACCGGTAGATCCAGTAACGGTGTGAATTGTGACAAGAGCGTGACAACGGGCTCGTAAGTATTTGGACTAGTGCAACCTTTGAGAAGCAGCGCGTGAACACCGGGAAAAGAATTCCAGCCCAATTGTTGTTGCAATTTTTCGACCTTATCTCGGGCGTCTGGACGATCCAGCGGCAATCTGTGTAAAACCCTACCGAGGAGTCTGAGAGCGAGCAAGAATTCGTGCTCGTAATCGGATTCCAGGAGGGACACGGACAACCAGAACAATTGTGCGAGTATCGTCATTTTGTCGTCCTGAGTAGCCGAATCACCGAGTAATTTCAACGATTGCGCCGATCTCGATCTCGATAAATTTGTGTTTGGATATTTATTGCAGCCAACGCGGGTGTCCAATTCTTTTGGATCGCTGATCGGAGCGCTCCCGGGGCCACTGGTTTTTCTCGTGCAATAACTGACTGAATAGCTGGTACTGCGCGTATGTCCAGTTTGATGAAGATGGGTAAAAACGTGTGATCCAGTTGGATTGCCGATGCCGCCGGAGCTTCTTTTACCTCCGATTATCATACCGGAAGCGGGATCTTTGTTATTGAGATTGGGTGTTGATTTGAATATTTCTTTCATAAAGTCCAACGGTCGGAAATCCGATTCCAAGGAGTCGACGGCCGCTTCGAGCGTCAGTAGTAATTCGGTGACGTAACCTTGCATATCCTCGCCTTGCTCGGCCACCGTTTCCACTAGTCTCGAAAGTATGTCAGAGAGCATCCTCGAGGTAATGGGAACTCGGAGCGCTCGAAAAACTTGGAGAGATCTGCCGGCGTAGTGTCTCGAAGAGCAGGAAAGTCCCAACTGTAGAGCAGTCTCGGCCCAGCGTTGACTAACGTGGGCGTGTGGTAACGAATCCCGAAAGACTCGAAGCACGTGTCTCAAGAGGATCGTCAACTGTTCGGCGCTCCGAACCCACCATACTTTTGCGGTCATATCCTCATAATTCCAGAGGGGCTGATCGATCCGGGACGCTAAGAAATTGATGAGAGACTTAATGACATCTTGGATGGCCATGTTCGGTCCGGGATGGGGGGCGGCCCAATTGGTGGCATCCTCGGGTGTGACGATAACCGGTAGCCCACCGGAAGTTGATGTCGACGTCGGGGGCCACGCGCGATTGTTCGAAGCCTCGTAGTTCGCGTTGTCTTTGGTAGTTTGAAAGGAATGCGAGATATTTGCAAAGCTCGCGGTAGCCGCGGGAGAGAGGGTTGGGGTTGGCGAGTACGCCGGTGAAACTTCGGAGGAAGAGGGCAAAGGTGGCGGTGGAGGTGGCGGAGGTGGTGGAGGAGGTGGTGGTGGAGGTGGAGGTGGTGGTGGTGGCGGAGGAGGCGGTGGAGGCGGCGGAGGTGGGGGAGGAATCGCCACAGCTGGTGTCGAATTTATTGCCGGTGGTGAATTCAACTGCGGCGGGGTTGCTGGCGGCGGCGCTGTCGTTGGTGGACCGTACAGATAACTGTCGAATTCGGGATCAACCTCGGTGAAATTGTGCTCGATAACTGGCAATGCCGGGGTCGTTAAACCGAGCCCCAATTGTTCCGTTCTCGAAGCCAACAAAACGCGCGCTACCCCGAGATGATCGCGATGATCGCCCAGCACTACGAGAAGATTGAGCAACAGGGCGCGACAGTGATCACGCACAAGGGGACGAGAATGATCGAGACCGAGGAACACGATGTGCAACATGAGGGGTACGTGAATCGCCCAATCGAGCTGAACGCCGTCGACCACCACGTCCGTTATCAGCATCACTGCTATGTTGCACCTGCAAGAAAATTTCACATGTTACTACTCAATATCGATTCCTTTCCTTGTACGATTTGAACTCTTGCGGTACAGACTGAGATCACTCTTGTTATCTTGCGTTGTGACCGCGTACGAGCTCTTCGATTTTTTCTTGCTTAGTGGGAAAAATCTTTTACCTACATACCGATAAGATTTCACATGTCTCATAACTAGCTGGAATACGTAGCACGCCAATCTTTTTAACAAATTTATTTTAGAGGCATCCGTTGACAAAGTTTTTTTTTCTAACTTTTGCAGCGCGGGGAGGTGCTGTTATGTTTTACCGAAATTCCACGTGAATAGAGAGATACCGGAGGTAAAAGCAGTAAGACAAGGTGGAATGTAACAGGAGAAATTAAATAGCACGTTGATCAATACAAACATGAAACATCATCAGGCAAAGAAGCAAAAAGAATCACATCAATCCAATTAGCGTACATGATTCCAGCCCATAATTCCAGCTCACTTAACTACAAATAATCCTCGAATATGAATTCCAGCCAGCATCTTCTTCCCATTAATCATCACAAGTAACGGCTGTATGAGGGTAGGCTGTAGAAAGACGCAAACCTTTTCGAAGGGGAAACGCGTATAGCAAGAGGAATATACCGAGCCAAAGGTTACGCACATCCGACCACCTAGCAACAGGCCCAGGACTAAGAATTGGGTCACAGGAGAAACCGCGGAAGGCCAATATCAAAGTATCCCAACCAACCACCTTGTCGACCGGTTTACGATCAAACGACAAATAGCAACGAAAACATCTTTTCCCACTATGGTCCAGTGGGTATCTGGGTAAAATGGGGGGAGTAAGACAAGGAAAGTGTTACTAAGTGAGACGATTCCTACTGACAATAAGAAAATGAAACCAGCCGAAATTTTCTCTCGGTTTATGAAGAATTCAAAAATTACAACCGATGAATTCTTTTCCGCCGAATTCATTGGAGGAGCACGCGGAACCGAAATTAACAACCAAGTGGAGAAACTTGTATAAAACACCGAGACCAGACTACCTATAATGTTTTCTATTTTGAATTATTCAAGTAGCCGGAGGTTCTGCTTCTACTACAATCCTGCCACACCTGAAAACCTCAGTTTTTGAACTTACAAAAATCGCGAGCATTTATTTTCGGAATTTGCACAAAACAACGTAGCTTTCAGTATCGAACTTTGCCGAATTTCGAGTAAGTTATTTTTTGAATTTGGTGAATGGAAACCAAGTTACTTCTCTCATAAAGTTCGTACCAGAGTACTATCCGAATATTTGAAATCAGCCATCAACTTTGTACCTGTGATCAACTACCTCATATTCCGAGAACGATATGTTTATCAAGAAATTGTAAGTCAGGAAAGAGAGGATTTGATTTTGACAAAAGTACTACCCGATAACTGCGAGTGCGATCACACGTGGAAAGGTCCCCTGATGTTAAGTTAATAGTTTTGGACACGAGCTTCGCCTATTTTTTTTATTTATTAACAAACTAGTGAAAAAAACGCACATTTTTTCATTTTCTGCTTATAAAACAAAAACAAATGGAGATATGGAAAAGAAATCAAGAGATGAAATGTAGAGAATAGAAATGGAAAGAGAATGAGCGCTGGAACGACTTGATCGATTAATAATTAACGGAGAAAACTAAAAAAAAAAAACTTTATAAAATGACATTTTTTCAAAAATTGGTGTCGTCGCTATTTTTGAAGCTGGATCTGTATTTTTTTTCCACGGTGGACACTTCCTGTGTTCGAAATCCAGGCGTTGTCGGATAATTAGTTTTTCAGTAATTGTGCCATATTTTTTCAGCCCCACTGGATGCTTTGGAAGTCGTCTGATTTCAATTCATCAAATCAATTTTTAAAGTAAGTGTTCAGCTATGAAACGTTGATCTTCGTTTTTCGTTTAAATGTTGTAAAAATAGGTGAACATAGCACAAACAAGAGCAAGAACGGCGAAATTGGTCGAGTGGTGGGGGTCGAACAGCAGCCGTGGGGACGGCGTATGCATAGTAATAGTAAACGAAGCGCCCTGAGCGCAAGCTATGTAAATTCACGTCATATTATCTCAGCAACTAATTGAGCTATTTTGACATATTTTTTTTGCGTTTTTGCTCTTGTTTGCGTCTAATTTTCACCTATTTTCACAACATTTAAACGAAAAACGAAGATTGACGTTTCGTAACTGAACACTTTTACTTTGAAAATCGGTTTGAAAAATTGAGATCAGACGACTTCCAGAGTATCCAGTTTTGCTGAAAAATATGGCACTCTCAACTTCTGAGTGCAATTACTGAAAAACTAATTATCCGACAACGCCTGGATTTCGAACACAGGAAGTGTCTATCAATACCTATCACTTACCAATACAATTACTAAAAAACAAGTTGCCAGAAATTTACTTTTCGATATTTTTTGATAACCCTAGTTACAAGACTAATTCAAACTTCACGTACCAAAATGTTATTTGATATTTTTGTTTTAGATAAGCATAGCGCCCGCAAACGGATATGGGGCATTCCATGTCACTTCAGCCAGTGAAAAAAAAATTCTACAAATAATTTTAAAAAATCGAGTTACTTTATTGAAAAATATTCACCGAGTGTCAAAATTTTAAAAGAATTTTCTGACCTTCTTGTCGATTACCATTTTTCAACATTTTTTCATTCAAATGGTTGTATCTTTGGCAAGATTGGACGTATTTACATTTATAAAAAATGAAAATGTGCGTCTTTTTATGGCTTTTTAGAAAAAAAATAATTCAGATTTTATTGAACAAGTTGAACATCCATTTCGATTCAAAATATGAAAAAACATTTTGTTTCTCAAGAAAAGACACTCGTTATTTTATTTTTTTTTATTTTCCTCGAATTGTGAATACGAAACACGGATTTTTGGTATTTTTTATATTATGGGATCTCAATCGGTGATATGTAATTTTACTAATTTTATTAATAGCTTTTTATCAGTAAATTTTTTTCATGTGCTCCAGTCTCTTGACGCAATTCAACGAGTATTGATTATCATTAATTATCTTCGGAAAACCTCGGGAATTTGTCGAACTCGAAAATTAACGTTCGAGGGACTTCCGCTTAGCCACCTACAGAATCAAAGCTTCCCGAATCTACCATGAGGTGGTTAGCTGCTTCATGTCGCTTCTCGCATGCGACAGCCATCCCGGAATCCCATAAAAAACGATCGTTTTATACCGATGAAGTGTTCTTCATTGTCTCAAGCGACATAGTTTTTTGCAGCCGAGTCCTGAATCTTGGAAACTTGGACTCCGTTTCCTCTCTTGAACTTTGTTTGCGCAGGCGCAATTCACTAATGGTTGTCAAACATGTCTAAAAGATGTGCAAACCTCTTTCGAATCTCCGGCGAAAAAGGCCATGTTGGAAAAGATCTGCGTTTTCTCTCTGCAAATCTGCGGGACAAATTTCCGCATTTGCCGAGTAATAGTCCAAGAGCCCACTGCGAAATATCGACCCGAATCGGACTTACGGCTAAATTGTGTACGATTCGATGGCGAATGTAGTCGTGATAGGGTTGCCGGACATGATAAACCCTGAATCTTGACCAAAGGGTCGAAAAAAGGGCCACTTCCGGTAAATTTTTCGGGGGCCTGCTACCCGGATAAAACTGACGATCAAAATTAGTGCCAATCGATGGGGGAGGTTGAGCACTTTGAGGATAAACCGGGTTGCCACCCCCCACCTTGTCAGGGGCTGCGGCAGCCACCTCTAAGTGTGACCCATTTTTCTAGTGTACTACCCGGATCGAACTTACGATTATTTTTTTTTTAAATCGAAGCTTGAACCTTTCCGAACATGAAAAAATAGGGTTGCCACTTCTGACCTTGACCAAAACAGCTGTCAGCCAGCCTCGAGTTACCCGATTTCGAAGGCCCAATTTTGATCGCAATTCAACTACCCGCATCGTACTTACCAATACTTTTTATTTAATTGCAGATCAAATGTTGCCGAATATAAAAAAAGGGTTGCCACCTCTGGCCTTGACTTAAAATTTTTTTGCTAGCGAACTATGGCGTCAATATAAATTAATTACCGGATTATTTTTCACATCGGCAAATTAAAAGACAATTCTAATGTCATGATAAAAGCTTCAGACACCGACATTCTCGTCATTTTATTGGGTAATATCCATAAGTTTGCACATTTGCGCATATGGATGTCGAATAGGACATCAAGAAAAAACGATTACGATTGTACAAGTTTGACCGATTTGGCAAACGTTCTTGGGACAGGTGTGTGTAGAGCTTTGCCAGCTTTCCACGCATTTACAGGATGCGATTACACGGCGGCGTTCTATCGGAAAGGAAAAATCCATCCGTTTCAAATGTTACAAAAAAATGAAAAATTTCAGACCGTTTTTGCTACACTTGATGACCCCATAAAAAATTTTAACGACGAGACAATAGAGGCAATTCAAGAGTACACTTGTCTAATGTATGATGTCAAAAATTGCACAAGTGTCGACTTAGCGAGATTGCAAATTTTTCAAAAACTCTATATGAAAAATATGAATAGCGACCACTGTCTGACAAGAGTTAAAGGGTTCGAGTCCAATTTAATTCCTCCGTGTTGGAAAACTTTGAAACAAAAAATCCTCAGGTCAAGCTTCATTAATGTAATGTGGCTAAATGCAACGGACGAGGTTTGCGTTAAATTTAACCCTCAAGAATGTGGATGTATTTTCCATGATAAGCTTGTACCTCTGTGGTATCAAGGAGATGCAACCCCAATGAGAGTAGAAGACATTGTGCTCATAGAACAGAGTGGAAGCAATGATAATGAGGATTTCGCGGTTCATAGTTCCGACTCTGAAACCGAATAAGTTTGCTTGTTTTTGTCAAAAAACGTAGATATTTTTCGAAAAATTTTTCTTTTCAGTGTATTATCGTAATTCTAATTGTAAGATTATAAATGAATAAAAATGTTTGGTTTTCGTGTTACACAAACCCATCTTTTTCAATCCACGCCTTTACCGACCTGCTAAAAGATTATTTATTCCTTAATAAAATAAGAATAAAAAATAAAACTTTTTTATTATTCAACGCTGAACCAAGATTTTCTAACGTTTTTTCATTAACCACTTCGATCTTCTGCAAAATAAAATAAATTGATATTGACGCCATAATTCGCTGGCAAAAAAATTTGCAGTCAAGGCCAGAGGTGGCAACCTTTTTTTTTTATATTCGGCAACATTCGATCTACAATTTAAAAATAAAAGTATTGGTAAGTACGATGCGGGTAGTTGAATTGCGATCGAAATTGGGCCTTCGAAATCGGGTAACTCGAGGCTGGCTGACAGCTGTTTTGGTCAAGGTCAGAAGTGGCAACCCTATTTTTTCATGTTCGGAAAGGTTCAAGCTTCGATTTAAAAAAAAAATAATCGTAAGTTCGATCCGGGTAGTACACTAGAAAAATGGGTCACACTTAGAGGTGGCTGCCGCAGCCCCTGACAAGGTGGAGGGTGGCAACCCGGTTTATCCTCAAAGTGCTCAACCTCCCCCATCGATTGGCACTAATTTTGATCGTCAGTTTTATCCGGGTAGCAGGCCCCCGAAAAATTTACCGGAAGTGGCCCTTTTTTCGACCCTTTGGTCAAGATTCAGGGTTTATCATGTCCGGCAACCCTATCACGACTACATTCGCCATCGAATCGTACACAATTTGGCCATAAGTCCGATTCAGGCAGATATTTCGCAGTGGGCTCTCCTACTATAATGCGAAATTCTGTATTAGTTGTAGGAAAAAAGCAAGTCAGTTAAAGGAGGTCCCTAATCGAGATCTTCAACAGTGCGCTGAAGTTCTGGTACTAACGCACAAAAATCAGCGACGAAGTACGACTAAACGAAGCAAAAACAGCTTTTCTCTCTGTCAAAGCGTCATAGTTCCGAAACTGAGGTACCAAAAGAAAACTCGGTTATTTCGTCCATTTATCATCATATTCATTGAGAATATTTTACCCGAAACATATACCAGGTTTTTCAGATATTTTGATCACTGGATAATTCGAAAAAAAAAAAACTACCGTTCGAATGAATTATCCGAAAAACTGACCTGTGGAAACCGCTAATCGGCTGTGAACTGTCCGGAAGATACTCCGTCAACGGTGCGAAGTAGCCACCATACTCCGGCATCGGTAGCGGATGTGGTTGGGGAATATCGAATTTTTCACCGTGGCCAGGAATTTTGTTGCTCGTTATAGTTGTACCCGTTCGTGTTACGTAGATCGACTCGTCGGTTGTCAGCTGATTTTTATTAAAAAAATTATTGCACTCTCCTTGAAGTATATTCGCACATCTAAAATTTTTACGAACCTCAGCTTCTGTTGTCGGAGTCGACAAATCATCCGGGAGAATCGGAGGCCCGCTCGCTGTTCTCGTCTTTTCTATCCTTGGCGTTGGAAAACCGGCCAATGCTCGCAGCGCCGTATCAGATTTCGAACTGAAATAATTCATAACTCATTTTTGATATCTTTCATTAGAGAGCGAATTAAGGTTTTTCATATTTGAAGATTATTATTGGAAAGGACTATTTGTATACTGCTTCAACATATTTTTGTTGCAAATTGTTGGCGGCGAAGGTTGTTCACTAGAAATTATACGATTTACGAAATTACACGATGAAACACTTTTCCTCGACTTTTTTTTTAAGGACTTGCACTGATCAGGTATTGTGGCTGAGCAAAAGTAGACAAATATAGAATCCTTTTCGACAACAGGTAGTACAAAAACTAATGTTTATTTCTCGCTTCTCAAATAACTCTATGTTGAATAATCTCACCCCAAAAGCACTCTATTCTTGAATATCTCTATTCTGAAATAACTCTTTGGTAGGTGAACTTTATTCTTTAAGACCACCTTAGAGCAAAAAAAAATCGGTATACTTAAAAAAAAAAATTTCGGCAAATTATGGAATCAATTAAAATTCTGTGCATGGTCCTCCATTGAACTATTATTAAACTGAAAAAAAAAATCGCTGGGATCAATAAAAAAATAGTCTCTGAACAGCTTTCCTTGGTTGACACTTTTTTTTCCACGGCCGGACTCAAATCTCATTCAATTTTTAACCCGGACTGAAAAACTGAAGTTTTTTCTATTCTGTATAGAAATAACTATAGAAGTACGTAGGATTTTTTTCGATACATTGATTTTTGTCAAAATGGTACCTATTTTTTCAAAAATTATAAAAATTTAGGAAAAAAAAATAGGGAAAAATAGGCATCATTTTGGCAGAAATCAATATATCGAAAAAATCCTCTATATTTATTCCTATATAGAATCGAAAAAACTTTGGTTTTTAATTCCGGGTTAAAATTGAATGAGATTTGAGTCCGGCCGTTGAAAAAAAGGTGTCAATGGAAAAAAGCTGTGCAGACGCTATTTTTTTTTATTGATTCCAGAGATTTTTTTTTTCTTACAGTTCAATAATAGTTCAATGGAGGACTGTCCACGGAATTTGAATTGATTACATAATATGGCAAAAAAAAATTCTAAAGTATACCGATTTTTTCTCGCTCTAGGGTGGCCTAACCCCTTAATAACCTTAACCTTACATCTCTCTCTCTCTCTCTGCAAGCAATATCTAATCTAAATCATGTCCATTTTCTAATAATTCCTGTCTGGAACATCTTTATTCTTCAAAACGGTCAAAACATCTTTATTTTGAATATCTTCCATTTTTAAGAGTATGGATCAGTTACCTAACCTCACTTCGAATTTTCGAAATTGAAATTCTTCAGCACAGTTAGATCGATTACAAAAAGGCTCTGTCAGCCCACGCAGGGCGATGGCAACAATGGGCTGACAGAGCCTTTTTGTAATCAGTCAAACGGTGTTGAAGAATTTCACTTTCGAAATTTGCAGCTATCTTTCAGCTCAAAATGCTACCATCCAGCTGAATTTTTTTGTGAATATTAACGAACCCTGTCTTGTTCACCCTGTGCAATTTCAGGACGATTCACAGTATCGTACTTTAAAAAAAAATCAGAAAGTCGAAGTGTTTAATGCCCTCGTTACCCTTCACTTATGGGAACATTTCGAACATTTTTCAGTCTTTTAGATATATCTCCTGTAAAAATGCTACCACCAAGTTGAAAAAATAGATACGGTTTGATGGAATATCGAATAATTTTGGTACCTTTGAAATTGAACTTTACAGCATCGTTTCAAGTTATTCATGCATTTAAACGTGAATTTGCTCGAAAATCAAGTGAGGCTCTAGAAACGCAGCAACGGCGCAAACGGTGCAAGGGCTCGCTGTTTTATCCATATTCGGTAACCATGCACAAAACGTTTGTCATCTGTTGCGAGGTTGACATTTGATTTTGAGGTTATGCGCACATCGTGTATATCTCAAGCTTAGCGACACTACCGCCAACTCAACCATTATCATGTGATATGACTTAAGACGTTGCTAATTGGTGTTACATAAATTGAGATATAAATAATTATAGCAAATAATTCCATAAGGTAATGAAAATATTTCTTATAATCACCGATCCATCAAAATGGCATATTTTCATGATCAGTCGTGAAAAATTGTTCAGAAACGTACATTATATAAGTATGACGATTATTTCATATCACGCAGTTCGTAATAACCAATCGGTCCATGTATAAGCATAGGGCGCTGCCCTCGTACTTCATCCTCTACGGCTACATCCCCCAACAACCTTAATATCTCTATATTGAAACGACTCTATTCCGAAATTTTCGTATTCGAAAACATCTCGTTTCGTTAGGGACAATTGACTATAAAAGTCCACCATCGTACTCTCTACGATTGTCAACTGTTCCTTACGAATAGTAATATTTTTAGTTAGTATTATAGCCTAGAGATATCGAAGATAAATAATATTTGAGATGTTTATAACCAAATCTGAGAATAGAGGAGTTTCAAAATAGATTTATCAAAAAATCAACATATCAATCGAAAATATTTTCTTCTAAAAAAAGTATTGTAAGGCTTGTCGGGTCCGAATAAAAACATCGAATGAAAGTTGACTTTTTATCCCCACAGATGTATGTGATCTAGAGAAAAAAGATCTGGAGAAAAAAATAGTTCTGGAGGTTTAAATGAAAATGCGATCCACTTTCTGCATTTATCCGGCCTTTGTTAAAACGACTTGAGGATCCTATATGTGTAAAAGTCCAATTTCCACTTGACCATTTTATATTAACACTGACCCTGTTTTAACGGGATCCTCTCCGGAGTGACGCTTCGTATGTATCGTGCCTTTTTCAACAGCCAAATCTCGCGACGGATTTCCTGGATCTGCCGGTGGTGCGTCACTGTGGGATGAAGCTTTTCTCATACTCGTAAGCCTGTAGAAGGGCGGCGTTTCTGTACGTTCGATAAGACAATTCAGTGTCTCGACTGTTTGCAGTTCAATCATCATTTCGTCCACTAAACGATCCGGTCGAGCCCTCGCCAAAAATAGGACCACTCTTTTCGCCTGTCACATCAATACGCTTTTCCGAATTAACTCTCAAACACACAAGATTACGATGGGGGGATGTTTTTCTGAATATTGTTATCATTTTTTGTCAAGCCTCAATTTAAAAAAAATGGAAATAACTCAATTAGCAACGGAGCCACGATTTTGGGTACAGTGCATATTATATCTCAATATTATCTTTCAAATTTTTTTTTTTGAATCAGTCTAATGGCGTTACACGAAAAAATGTATTCATTGCCACAAAGATTAAATAAAATTCCTATCTTCAATCGTCGATGAACATGCGTTTCATGAGTTCACTTCGTAAGAGTTTGTAGTCAACAGTTTCAGTGTTCATCATTTTGAGCTTGATAGGCAACGATTTGAAATTCTTGTTATCTGAAAATGATCCCGCAGTGTTGACTTCTAAAATACTTTTTTTTTACGTTTTAGGACTTTCTTGTAGTCGATGTTTATTGCAAAACAGTTAATTATTCTCCGATTTTCAGTTGTCATCGCTCGAAAACAATCGTGTGCCAAAAATGTCATAGTCTTGAAAAGTCAAGATAATCCTATCGCGGTTACCAGATCATAGAATTCGTGTGAAAAAATGTATATCCTCTCTTTACAGATCAATTATTGTTCTCACGAAATTCCAGGGTGGATAATCGACCAATTATGGGAGAAAAAAAATTATTAAATGTTCTCCGCAACGGATTCCCGGAGTGACATAGAAAAATCTAATTTCCGGTCACTAAAAATTTTATATCTTAGCAAAAATTTATGGATTTTCGCTAAGATATAATCTCGTTTTTGTAAAATATCTTATGCATAAGATTATTTTGAGTACTACAAGCTTGTAGCAATCCACTGGTGTCGGAAAAAAGTGGTTATCGACCGAGCTTTTATGGAATATTGAGCTGAAATGGAGCTTCCGGCATCAGACATTGTATTGACACTTTAGAGACGAGGAGGTTATAACCCGCGCGTATCGGCCCGGTCGAGTACTGCGCCGGTCACTGAAATAACTATTATTTCAGTTCTGTAATTATATCCTAAGTGTTATAACCGATGTTCAATTGGAACAACTTTTTCTTTATTAAAAACTATTATTTTTATAATTATCAAAAATTGGGATAGGCACAAGTTTTGCATTTAGTGATTAGTATGCCCAGCTAAGTCGAAACGATTGACTCAACGTATTAATATACAAAATAAATTATAATTCGTTATTTATTAATTATAATTAGATTTTTATATAAATGATAAAAATATTAAAAAAAATATAAATCAAATAAAATTAAGATATGAAAACAATATGAAAAAGATGATGATATATTGGAGTTTCGCATTGTTGTGAAAAAAGAATTTGAGATTTCCGTCAGAAATGAACCGTTGATAAAAATATTGAAGTTATCATCAGGCCATCACAAAACTAATATCGGACAACCTCCAAAATTCTTGCTTTGAAACAGAAAAAGATTCTACTAAATTAATAAACATTATAGTGTTTGTCATGCTGGTTTGAGGAATAAATTGATGATGAAATTTACAACTGTCTCCGTCGCTGGTGGTGGAAAAGTTTTAACAGAGCTGCTCTACTAACTTCACCGTTTGTACATTACCCGACCCATTCACATGGTCACATTTTATCACCATTTCTATATTTAGCCCACGGTTAAATTGGAAAAGTTATAACTTTTTGAAAAAAGATAATTAAAAAGTATACCCGATCATCATGCAACTTTTCATTGGTCTGTGTTTTTTTATTTCTCAATTCCCAATTAAAATATGATCCCAATCTGGCAGGCGATTGAAAAATGAACCATATTTCAATGGCATGTCAGAAGAGAACAGTATTGAAAGACTATTCGAAAAATTTCTGTGTCGAAACATTTTTTGCCGCTTCTACTTCACTTAGAGTACTCGAATAAATATAATTGTTCAACCCCTTAATTATTTTAATTTTTACATGAATTATTGTTTCACTTACATATGGTAAAAGTTCTTGAGGTGCCATGCCCGAGACGATGATGAGATATCTGATAATGACCTTCAAGTTGTTTGGCCAGCAACCGCAAAGAGTAGCCCAAAGTTCCTCGACTTCCTTTGGATGCTCGTCCGAAAACTGAGTGATCATAAATTTTTGATCGTAGAAATGATATAATTTTGAAACATCAGGGTCAAGAGCAAGTACTTTTAAGAGTTTCTACCTTCGTTGTTATGTAGAACAAGTTGTTGAGAACCATTTCCGTGGCTTCGGCGCTACCCCAGCCCTCTTGACGTGCTCCACCGCGTGCTATGTCGCTCGCATAATACTTGAACACACAAATTCAACAAGAATTTATTACGATTAAGGGGAAGCATGAAAAGGTTTCAAACGTTTTCACTCATTAATCGCGAGTAAGGAATTTGAAATGTATATATTTGGACCATCTGTTTCAACGATGAGAAGAACAAGACGAATCGACGTTTACCAGACTATTGAGTGTGTACGAGTTAATTGGAACAGCCAGAACAGCCATTTGCTTACGTTTAATTTTCACATATTTTTCTAAGACAATGCTGGAATTTTCAAAGAAATTACCAGTGAGAAAGGACTGTGTATAATGTTTGAAATAATAAGGGCACTCGGAGGATCGTAGAATATTTGATAATTTCTCAGAGATTATCGAAAAATAATATTTTCGAGAGTGGTCGAGGGAAAATCATAATTATCCGCTTACCAGTGTTTCCTTATCTCCGACTGTATCACATATTCTTTTTTCAATTCTTTAGTAATTTAAAAAAATGCGTTATAAATTTTCGTAAAGTTGATCCATCCGATTACAAGGATCACGAAGGGGGCGTAGCTCAGATGGTAGAGCGCTCGCTTAGCATGCGAGAGGTACCGGGATCGATACCCGGCGCCTCCAACACAATCTTTTTCCTTTTGCCCTTTCCCAACTCGCTGCTCGTGGACAACTTTCAATTTTCAAAAAGTGGATCACAGATTTGCTCCAGATTGATCCTTTCAATTATAAATATTACAAGGGGGGCGTAGCTCAGATGGTAGAGCGCTCGCTTAGCATGCGAGAGGTACCGGGATCGATACCCGGCGCCTCCAAAATCTTTTATTTTTCCCTCTTATTATTTATTTATTGATTTTTTTCATTTTTTTACTCTCAAAGTCTCCCGAAGTCCCAAAGTACATACAAACTACTCTTCTTTTTTTCATGAGCGATCTTTGCATCAGATTCAAAATAATACTTTGAAAACGTGCGTACAACTTTTTTCACAGCGTTGATGACTATTTAATACAAGAATCTTGCCATAGTCACGCTTAACAGTCAACTCTTTGGTAAAAATCAAAAATCTTGAATATAACTTGTGCAATAACCTAAATAATAGAAATTATTACATCATACAGGAGCCTTAAAACACATTTTCTCATGCAATGCACATAACATGAAGCTTGGATCACTGTATATCCGAAACTTAGCGGTCAAAACTCTTGTATTTTATTGAAAAACTTCAAAATATACATTTCTGTAAATTGCAATTAAAAGGAAAAAAGAATAGTAGAATAGTTCCGGAATTATTCCGTAAAGTGTGTAAAACTTCCACATTTGCACGTTAGAGTATAGAATTGCACAATTTTTGGTTTTCAATATCTCAAATATGGAACGGCCAATCTTTTTAGAATTATGCACATTATTTGATAATGGTGTTCTGAATAAATGCAAAAAAATTCAAAAAAAAAAAATCAATAGAAAAATGCTCTGGCTTTATTCTTTTGACACTACCTTAAATTGTTGAAAAATAATCTCATTAATCATGTACCCTGAGAACAAAAAATCCGTATCAAATATTATATTTTATTTGTTTCGTCGAATTTATTCATATAACTGTACCACAATATGGCAAGATATGACATATGGAATTCAACGCAACTAATGTATTGGAGCTCGTAATTTGTAGGCTTGAATAGCATGAGCGAAGAAATAATGAAATTGAATTGCACGAAGAAGAAGGTCGAAGTAAAATGGGGCCTGAAATCCCCCGAATTCTTCAGGAAATGTGTATTGAAAACGAAAAGTTTAAATTCCTTCGAGCGAATTTTGCGTCACGGACGAATAAGATCGCAATATATCATCGTTTGACAAGCTTTTTCTAATTAATTAATGCACGGTTAATTGTCTGACGGGCGGAACGGTAGGAAATAAATTGTTATTTTTTTATCTATTATCAAACTGGCTGAAAATGATTTTTAATGTCTGCGACTGCTAAGGAACGCGATGAATTTTCTTACAAGGTGTCGACCGATTACGTCCAAGGAAATTGGGGCAAAGTGAAAGGTAAGAGTGACCACTGAAAGATTACAAATACCAAAGGGGGGCGTAGCTCAGATGGTAGAGCGCTCGCTTAGCATGCGAGAGGTACCGGGATCGATACCCGGCGCCTCCAAATTCTATTTTTTCATCCTTTAATTAATCATTTACTATTTTTGTTTATATTCTAAATAGATGGGTCGACGAGCTTCGATCGTGGCACATCTATGTTTCAACGTCAAACATAATTTTTAATATTATCTTCCAACGTAATAATCCAGCGAAAAAAAATTTCCATTTTTTAACCCTTCATCTTTTTTTTTTAAATTGCTGCAACTTTTTCTTCATATAAAATTAGAATCTTAACCACCGCTCATTTTTTTCGTTTTCGAATTATCTTCCAATTGGTATCCCCAAAATCTCAATATATTGAAAACCACAAACAAAGTTTGAAACATGATTTCCAATCTCGTCATAGATTCATTGTAATCGGTTAACCCATTAATGCGCGAAACGATAATTTTGTACTCGCAATTTCAAATACACAGTTTTAATTGAAAAAAAAACAAAGTTTTCTTCAAAGCCTCATTCAGGGGGTTTTTGAGGGTGCTCTTTTACAATCTGGTATTTATTTTGTAGAATAAAATCAAATTCTTCATTATTTTTGAGTTTTTAATTAAAAAGTCAAGATTTTTCAAGGATGATTGATCATCAGGCCAAATGCAAGATTCTGACCGGGAATTTTTATATGATGTACATGAACATTTTACGCGGCTATTGTCTAAATTTGGGCTAGATTGACCGACTAGTTTTTTTACAATAAAATTGCAAAGTCTAGCGTTTTGAGACAATGAATACACGTCGTCTATAAAAAAAAAAATCTACCGGAAGTGCCGTGAACACGGTTTTTCTCTCCCACAATCCGAGATGAGTCGTTAAAGAGCCTTGATTCTGATAGATTGCACAATAAAATTTTGTGATTATACCTCATCAGGTAGTTGATACAGTAATATTACAATAAAGTTTCAATTTCCGGTTGAAAATGGTGATAACCGCGACGTTGGTAAGTTCAGTTGCTTGCAATTCTAATATGGAGAATACTACACACTCGTTCACGATCTAATTTTTTTAGTTTTCCCGAATTATTGTGCTATAAAATACTCATGTATCGGTAATTATTTATGGTTATTAAAATCGATAATATGAATATTCAACTCAGGAAACGTACATCAGAATTGCTGTGTGTAAAATGAATTTAGACTCTATTTTGTCTCCGAAGTAATAATTGATCGTCTTTAACGTTTTTTTAAAATCGATTTTTGTTGTTTTCTTCCCTCTTTGTTTTTCCAAAATGGCGGTTTTTGTAAAAAAAACATGATGTAAAGTTCCATGATTTTTTTTTCGAAAAGTATCAACTTGACGAAGAACTTTAATGGAACAAAAAGTGTTTAGGATCATTCAAAGAACACATATATGAATTTTTCAGAAATTGTTGAGCCATTTTTCAATTTTTGAATTTTGATAATTTTTTCGAAAAATTCTAAAATTCTGGCAAAATTAACACGTATTCTTTGGATAATTCTAAACGCTTTTTATTATATTGTTTTGCTCAAATGTGACTCTAACCAAAAGTCATGAATGAAAAATAATCATAGATTTCGTCAGCTTTTACTTCCGCGATTTTCACATTTTTTCCGTCACTATCGATTGCAAAAAAATTCTTCCTGATGACTCTCTAACTGAAAATGAAGTGTCAAAAATATCCGTCAACTTTCACACTCGCGATCTTTATAACCTTATTATTTTTAACCTCACAACCATCACTATTAACCCGCGATCGCGATCTGTATAACCTTTTTCAATTCACCGCTGTCACTGTAATGTAAAAAAGTTGGTTGCTACATCAAGGAAACGCAGTCTCACATAAATCAGCAGAATGTCTCTAGATGCAGCTAGTGTCACCAGACAGCAATTGTGAAATGTCAAAATATGTGTGCGAAAAATGCCACTTCTTTTTAATGCCTCGGAAACATGAGATATTGATATCTACAACATTAGTGAAGCTACAGAGCTCTAAATAGTTGCGATCGGAAGAGAAAAAAACATACAAAAATACCCGAACTCACAACCACTTTGAAAACGCTGCAATTGATTAAATATTGTGGAAACAATTTTCGGGAATTTTGAAAAAAAGTTCGACCAGGTCTACTTGCTATAAATACTCTAGTAGCGACTGGTCTTTCTTTGACATATCGCGACTCTAGATAAAATAATGAAACAAATGAACCACAAAACAAATCGAAATAGGGTTTAAAACGAAGAAATTGGAAACAAATTTAAAAAAAAAAACAGTTTTTTTATCATGGAAAAAAATTAAAATACACTCCCGCTCAAAAGTTTGGATACACCAGTCGATTTTTCTTGCCCCACTAAAAGTTGAATAGCTCGGTCAAAAATGAAGATAATCCAATTTAACAAACGTCGTTTTGTAGAGGACAAATTCAGCTTCAATTTTCTTTTTCCAAATATTTTTTAAGGTTTTTTTTCGACCTTTTTTTCATTTATGACAAACATAAAGAGGGTAGCAAGAGCTCTATTTTCGTTTTTTATAAAGTTTCGTACGATTTTTTTTTGCAAAGTTATTTTATTTTTGGCTAAAAAAAACAAATTTTAGAAAATGTAAAGTAGCTCAAAAACAATAGGGTTTAAGGAGAAATGTCAAGAGTGTAAAAAGTTGCGTAAGTTTGTTCTGGATGTCCTGGAATTTTTTCAAAATTTTTTGTCGAAATTTTTTTTTCATTATTTCCGCTCGGAACTCTGATGAATAGGATGACTTTACTCGAAAAGTATTGTGTTCAGAACTAAACATCAGAAGGGAAAAATGCAACAGTATCTCATTTTGGATAGTAGGAATTTTTTCCGATTTTTTTCAGAATTTTTTTCGAAATTTTTTTCAAAATGTTTCTATCCCTTTAAAGGCTAATCAATAGTTTTAGTCATTCATTCAACATGCTGTTCCATCTGGTCTCTGAATTATTGGGCGGGGTTTCATAATGCAACAAGACAATGATCCGAAGCACAGCTCGCGACTCTACAGAGGATATTTAGAAAATAAAGAAAAGGACGGAATAATAACGAATATGGTTTGGCCGCCACAATCGCCGGACCTAAATCCGATCGAACTTTTGTGGGAAGAGCTTGACTAAAACTATTGATTACACCGGCACACAAAAAAAAAAAAGTGGTCTGTACATTTGACCAGACCCACCCATCTCTATGTAGTTCGATGCGCTGAATTCGAATCTGAGGTCCGTTTGGTTCATACACCCTCAAAATTTTGAGTAAATTGCCAAAAACCGAAAAAAATGGCAAAAAATCGCGAAAAACTGCAATTATGGGGATGAAAAAAAAAATTTTGGACCTGAATCGAGCATGATTTTCATGTATTTCGATCCGCTGAATCTGAATCCGGAGTTTATTTGATCTCTCAACCCTCCAAAATTGGAGTAAATTGCGAAAAACCAAAAAAAATGCAAAAAATCGCGAAAAACTGCAGTTATGGAGGTGAAAAAAATGTTGTGGACCTGAAGCGAGTATAATTTTCATGTAGTTTGATCCACCGAATCTGAATCTGAAGTTCATTTGGCCCCTCAACCTTTCAAAATTAGAGTAAATCGCGAAAAACCGAAAAAAATTGCAGTTATAAAAATAGAAAAAAATGTATCAAACACGATTATGTACGTTTCTTGTATATTTTGATGCGTGGAATACAAGTTCAGAATCTGATGATTTCAAACATTCATAAACCTACAAAAAATCGTGAAAAATAGCAAGTGATGAGGAGGAAGGAAACGATCTTCATGAATTTCAAACTGTTCTTCGTTTGTATCGAACTCTTCTGTCTTCAAATGACCTACGCAGCGGGTTCCTTTTTCGTTTCCTATTTTCTCTCGGTATTTCTCTTTTTAACGTCCAGCAAAAATCTGCCATCATGTTGATATTCCAATTTCCTTGATACCTACTTTCCATTTCACTTATGTCTTGATGAAATCGTTCTCCCTGTTCTTCACTGTAGTCTCCAAGATTTTCAGGAAAATAGTCGAGGTGAGAATGTAGAAAGTGCAATTTCAGATTCATCAAGCAACCCAAATTTTTGTAATTTTCCAGCATCTCTTCAACTAAAGTCTTGTAATTCTCACTTTTATTATTTCCCAAAAACTTTTGTGAAACATTTTTAAAACTTACCCAAGCTGCTCTCTCATTGTTGTTCATTTTTTCAACGAAATTTGCGTCCTCAAATAAAGTCCGAATTTGAGGTCCATCGAAAATTCCCTCTTTTAACTTGGCATCGCTTATTGCAGGAAACTTTACTCTTAAATACTGGAAACATTCGCCATCTTTGTCCAGAGCTTTGACATACTGTTTCATGAGACCTAGTTTAATATGCAGTGGTGGTAGCAAATATTTAGAAGGATTAATCAATGGTGTTCGTATAACATTGTGAGTACCTGGATCGAATTTTGCTCTCGTCGGCCATTCTTTCTTATCGTAGTGATTTTTTCTGTCCCTACTATCCCACAAACATCAAAAGCATGGATATTTTGTAAATCCCGATTGCTGACCTAAAAGCAGTGTTGCAATTTTTAGATCACCACAAACTTTCCATTGATGTTTCGAATACTTTATTTTATCCAATACAATCTGTAAATTTTCGTAAGTTTCTTTTAGTTTAGTCGAATGAGCTATTGGAATTGGCGCATATGTGTTTCCGTCATGAAGCAAGACAGCTTTGAGACTTCTTGTTGATGAATCAATAAAGAGTCTCCACTCTTCGTCTCTCTATACGTGTTCGGTTTCAATTCATCAACCAAACCTTTAACATTCGAACAGTGTACCACCGATTTCTCACCGTCGTTCGTGAAAAATTGCCGGAACTTCTCTTCTCTATTTCGATAAAAGTAAGCTGATACTCCTTCAGCCAACAAATTTTTTTTTCAGTGTTGCCGCTAGATATTCAGCTCCATCTTTAGGTAATCCCAAGTCTCGCACAAGATCATTGAGTTCTTCTCGGTTAAATATTTCAGGATCTTTTGTTTTTCCATCTGGCAAGTATTCTTCATCCTCGGAACTTTCTTCTGTGGAGATCTCGTCAACTTGCATTTCTTCTTCTTCCACATCCATCTCTTCAGCAGTTGCAATTTTATCCACAACCACTGCTTTCTGTGGCATAACAGCGGATGAAACATTGGCGTATTGGATTTTGTCCCTAGTATTCGACGAAAAACCGGTTATATCAGTCAGACAGAAATAACAATTTCGTGGACTTGTTGGTGAAGACCATATCATTGGTATTGTGAATTTCAAGTTTTCATGCTTTTTGCTTTTTTCCCATCGGGTTAACATAATGTTACATCGACCACAAGCAGTATTTGGAACCCAAGCCGTATCACAATTAGTAATTTGGATGCCAAAGCATTCTTCATAAATTTTTTTTAATTTATCAGAAAACGGTCTGCGGTACTTTGCCAATTGATATTCGCCACAAACGTAACAAAATGAATCGGGACTTTTAATACATAGATGGGAGTTACTTCTTGTAATAGTATACCCTCCAGAAGCCAAGTTACCCACTAATGAAGAGCTGCAGTCGCTTGATGACGACGCCTGCGAGCCTACTCTCTCACCCTGACCAGACGCCGATACTGGGTTTCCGAATCCCTGCATCGTAGAAGACTTATCACTTGTACCTGCCATGACGGCACACACGCCGTTAACCCAGGGACTCTGCCAAATGGTTCTGTTGCCCACCGTCACCACGTGGAGGTGCCCTGGTTACAGGCACAAGCAATCAAGTCTCCGAAGGTCATCGTAAGACGATGAGTAGTGAAGTTTTATTCATTCGTCAAACACAAAATCTCAAAGCGTTTTGCTTCATAACAAAAACACATATGCACTTATTTTAAAAGCTCTTGCGACTAAAATATATTTACGAAAATTTACAGATTGTATTGGATGAAATAAAGTATTTGGAACATTAATGGAAAGTTTGTGGTGATCTAAAAATTGCAACACTGCTTTTAGGTCAACAATCAGGGTTTACAAAATGTCCATGCTTTTTATGTTTGTGGAATAGTAGGGACAGAAAAAATCACTACGATAATATAGGAAAGAATGGCCAACGAGGGCAAAATTTGATCCAGGTACTCACAATGTTATACGAACACCATTGATTAATCCTTCTAAACATTTGCTACCACCACTGCATATTAAACTAGGTCTCATGAAACAGTATGTCAAAGCTCTGGACAAAGATGGCGATTGTTTCCAGTATTTAAGAGTAAAGTTTCCTGCAATAAGCGATGCCAAGTTAAAAGAGGGAATTTTCGATGGACCTCAAATTCGGACTTTATTTGAGGACGCAAATTTCGTTGAAAAAATGAACAACAATGAGAGAGCAGCTTGGGTGAGTTTTAAAAATGTTTCACAAAAGTTTTTGGGAAATAATAAAAGTGAGACTTACAAGACTTTAGTTGAAGAGTTGCTGGAAAATTACAATTGCACTTTCTATAATTAATTACAAATTGCACTTTCTACATTCTCACCTCGACTATTTTCCTGAAAATCTTGGAGACTACAGTGAAGAACAGGGAGAACGATTTCATCAAGACATAAGTGAAATGGAAAGTAGGTATCAAGGAAATTGGAATATCAACATGATGGCAGATTTTTGCTGGACGTTAAAAAGAGAAATACCGAGAGAAAATAGGAAACGAAAAAGGAACCCGCTGCGTAGGTCATTTGAAGACAGAAGAGTTCGATACAAACGAAGAACAGTTTGAAATTCATGAAGATCGTTTCCTTCCTCCTCATCACTTGCTATTTTTCACGATTTTTTGTAGGTTTATGAATGTTTGAAATCATCAGATTCTGAACTTGTATTCCACGCATCAAAATATACAAGAAACGTACATAATCGTGTTTGATACATTTTTTTCTATTTTTATAACTGCAATTTTTTTCGGTTTTTCGCGATTTACTCTAATTTTGAAAGGTTGAGGGGCCAAATGAACTTCAGATTCAGATTCAGATTCGGTGGATCAAACTACATGAAAATTATACTCGCTTCAGGTCCACAACATTTTTTTCACCTCCATAACTGCAGTTTTTCGCGATTTTTTGCATTTTTTTTTGGTTTTTCGCAATTTACTCCAATTTTGGAGGGTTGAGAGATCAAATAAACTCCGGATTCAGATTCAGCGGATCGAAATACATGAAAATCATGCTCGATTCAGGTCCAAAATTTTTTTTTTCATCCCCATAATTGCAGTTTTTCGCGATTTTTTGCCATTTTTTTCGGTTTTTGGCAATTTACTCAAAATTTTGAGGGTGTATGAACCAAACGGACCTCAGATTCGAATTCAGCGCATCGAACTACATAGAGATGGGTGGGTCTGGTCAAATGTACAGACCACTTTTTTTTTTTTGTGTGCCGGTGTTACCATTTAAAGTGATAGAAAAATTGTGGAAAAAATTTTCAAAAAAAAATCTGAGAAAATTTCCACGTATCCAAAACGAGATACTGTTGCATTTTTCCTTTCTGACGTTTAGTTCTGAACACAATACTTTTTGAGTAAAGTTATCCTATTTATCAGAGTTCCGAGCGGAAGTAATGAAAAAAAAATTTCAACAAAAAATTCTGAAAAAATTCCAGGACATCCAGAACAAACTTACGCAACTTTTTACACTCTTGACATTTCTCCTTAAACCCTATTGTTTTTGAGCTACTTTACATTTTCTAAAATTTGTTTTTTTTTAGCCAAAAATAAAATAACTTTGCAAAAAAAATCGTACGAAACTTTATAAAAAACGAAAATAGAGCTCTTGCTACCCTCTTTATGTTTGTCATAAATGAAAAAAGCAAGAAAAAATTCCACAAGCTATGCACGCGATTTCCGATGGTCAAAAAATAGCCGAAAAACGGTCTTGTAAAAAAGTGCGTACTAGGTCGAAAAAATGTTTGGAAAAAGAAAATTGAAGCTGAATTTCTTCTCTACAAAACCCCGTTTGTTAAATTGGATTATCTTCATTTTTGACTGAGCTATTCAACTTCTAGTGCGGCAAGAAAAATCGACTGGTGTATCCAAACTTTTGAGCGGGAGTGTACAAAAACAAAACAAAAAAGGCAAGGGTCTCTATTATCGTCCACCTTCCGTGGTGAGAAGTGGGCAACGCTGTATTATTTTTATATAGTGGCAGAGTGACGATTATGCTATGTCTTCAATCCGTTGTAACTTTTTGTTCCTCAAATCTCTTCTCTATATATATAAATCTGTTCGCTAAAAAATGTTTGTCCGCTTTTCAATCAAAAACGGCTGAACCGATTGCAATGAATCTTTCACGAGATTAAAGATCACGATTCAAACTGAGTTTGTGGTTTTGTAAAATTTCGTTATCTCCAATTTTAAAAACTCGACGGTAGTTAAATACTAACGATAAATGAAGAAAACGATTTACCAATTTGAAGGGAATTGGAAAACGAACAAAATGAACTCTGAACGAAATAATTCATGTATCTAAAAAATTAAATTGAAAAAATTGAAATAGGAAAAATTCACAGCTAGAATAGGCTAGATGCGCCTGCTCTATGCAGCGGGCGAAGCCCGCACGCACAGCTAGTGTATATATATTTTTTGGGTTATAATTTTCATCTAATGTGATAAAAACTAGGTATTGTTTTGTATATATTTACTAGCTGTGCGTGCGGGCATCATAAGAAAACTCCCTCAGGATTGCGTTTTTCTGATCTGAAAATATTTATCTATGAATAATTGAACAATAATTATGGCAGCTGATATGGAATTGAGGGGATGTTGGGAGACGTTTATCCTAGAGTATGCACAAGAAATGCAGCATACGTCTCTCAACATCCCCTCAATTCCAGCTGCTCAAAAAAATCTCTTGACAAGGATTGCATAATTGTGTACAGATTATCTGTAGAAATTTTCAGCTAATTCAGTCTCTCTTAGTTTCCAATAAAGGATTGTTGTCATTATTAAAAACAATCCTTCAAAGAAAAGATAAAATTAATTTTTTTTTCATACTTGCAAGATGTGAAAAATTCCTAGAATTTTTCATAGTTCATGAATTGAAAAGTTACACTATGGAATAAAAATATTTTTGAAAAGTATTTTTTTTAAATCTCTCCAGGTGCGTGTGAAACGTTAAGTAAAAGTGATACATTTATTCTACAGCGTGGAGTAATATTGTTGATCTGCCATTGAATTGACAAATGTGTTAAACGAAATTCAAATTAATAATCAATACGAAAGATTTTTCAACCGTTATACGGTCAATTTTTTTTCTTATTCCAGTTAAACGACGGTCCTATTCAACAGTAAATATGACGCAGGAAACCTCAAAAAATTCATGCAATCAGTTCGGTTCGAAGATTCGAAGATAAAAACGCTACGCCCAGATACTCATAAAATTTTTCGGGAATTATGGTTTTCAGTATACCGCAGACACGATACATGTGGTGGCCAAAAATTTATATCTCTCGAACCAGATGTCGAAGAAATGAATATAAATAGTGAATGAAAGATAGGAAATAAAGGAATACAGATTGACGAGGGCCATACTGATTGTCAACGGATTCGTTATTTTGGGTCCATGACGAATCAAAATTCATTCCAAGACTCGGAATTTTTCAGATAGAAATAACGTACACTGGAACAGTGAACTATAAAATAATAAGTAAACAAAATGTTTAATCCAAAAGACAACTGTGACTCTTGGTAAGGATACGCGTGTTATACGTCAACAGTTAACATTTGGTAAAAAGCTGACGTTCCCAATCAACATGGGTCAATTTTGTTCTGGCATGATTTTCACGGCTCGCTACTTGGGGAGAAATGTAACCTGAAACGAAACCTCCCACATATTCTTTTTACAATCGAGTTTTTTTTTAGAGTGGGTGTCAAACAAGGTCAACCACTTTCCCAACTATCTACCAACTATCGAGGGCAGTTTGGTAGACATGTTATTCGTATCGTAGAGATGTTATACGGTAGAGGTTTTATCAGATAACTAATTTCTGTGGTAGAACTGTCGCCGGTAGACAATTATTGATGGTAGAAATGTTATGACTCAATTTTTCTGTGGTGCAGATGTAAATATGTCGTTCTTATCGATGCTCATATTTTTTATTTTTGGGCAAAGTCGTTACCCTGGAAAGACCTGCTTTAATGAGGTAGTGACTGAATATGATAGAAATGTTATCTGATAGTGTCGTTACGTGGTAGACATCCTGCAAATCATTCATATTCATACTATGCGATTTATGTATTTACCGCTATAGAAATGTTTTGTGCGCTTCAGGTAGAAATTTTATGTGATAGACGCGTTATTTAATATTAATTTTCTTTTTCAGGTTGAGCTTTCACATTGTTACAGGAGTTCCTTTTTTTTTTGGTAGAATTGAATTTTGTGAGAGATGTTTCTAGTAGAGTTGAATTTTGGTAGAGATTTACCTGTGACACGTTCGTGTACTAGAGCCTATGCTATTAGTATGTGCAAAATACAGCGTCCTTTGACAGTACCAGAACTGTACGCCGTTTGGTTAGCTAGGTGGGCTTGAATAAAATTAAACCACGTGTACTGGTTGAGCGTCAAGTACTCGTATAAGTTGATCTAGAATTCAAATTTTCTTCGATTAGAATTTCGGTATTTGTTGATTCTTAATCACTGAAAAAGAAATTTTGTTGTTATATTAAAATATTTTTTTTGCACGTATTCAACAATTTTTGTTGTCCAGGCAACTAAATTTCTAATATTACAACAAAGCTTCTTCGTACTGAAACGAAACTTGGTTGAGACGATAAAATATTTCAAGGTTTCAACAATATTTCGTTTTCAGTGAAGGATCTGGAAAAACCGATATTCGAAATATCATGGCCATTATATTTCAATGAGCGCAAAATAACAAAAATATGTTTCCAATAAGTTCTGAAAGTAAAAAAAAATAATAATAATAATAATTGAAGGCAGCGCCACACGAATTGAACAAAAACCCAGTCTTCAACCGTCAACTCATATTCATAAGAGTTTGTATAGTTAAGGTAAGGGTCTCGCCACAGTCACGTTCAAAGGTAAAAAAAAACTCTCCGGTAAAAATTTGAAAACCTGCATGTATCTCGCGGAATAACCTAATAATGGCAATCGGTCTTTCGCCACCGTGAGTCCGAAAGATAGCTGCAAATTTCGAAAGTGGAATTTTTCACATGGTATAAGATCATGTGCAAACTCGTACAATTCTTCATTCTCAATATCTGGAATATGAAACGGTCAATCCTTTCCAAATTTGACACGTTATTACATAATAGTGTTCTGAATGAGCTCTCGAAATGTAAAAGAATTCTATAAGAAAACGTTTCCGCAAGACTACTTCCTCCAGGAAACGTTCCAGTCTAAAGTAGGATTAGTCAAGGGATTAGCAAAATTTTTATTTTTTTTAAAAGTCATCGGTTTTTCTACAAAGTTCGATTTTTTCAGAAGTTCCAAAAACGAGGTTTCTAATATTGATTATATAGCTTTCAAGAAATCGTGTTCACCGTAAAAACTGTTTTTTAGGACAACAGCCTTCATCCCGATAAAGCTGTAAATTTTATCTTAGAAAACTTGTATAACTCTCGGACCCTACACTACACTGGGGTTACACGCACCCCAGCGCTTGAATCGTTATGTTCAGGCCGAAACTAACACTTTACCCGGTAAAAAACTACTCTGCGCAGTCACCCCTCCTAACGCGATTAATAGCATAAGCATGACTACCTAACTATCGAAATGCCAGGGTCACGAAAAATTTGGTGGGGCTTTAGGACACCCCTGTGTAAGGTCCTAGAGATAAGTATCTTAAAATATGTAGTAATTAAAAGTGTGTAGTGTACATTGATAAGGCGGTAAAAAAATCATGAAAATCTCTCAATTTTCCTGGGCACAACTATATATAGCTCCATT
>JBBLXU010002843.1:0-12032 GCA_037893425.1 Campoplex nolae
TATGCCATTCATTGCATCTTTGTGCCAGCAATGCATGCAAAAAAATTCCAAAGAGTTGCGAAGATCTGGCACGAAATGTTTACGGCGAATTTAAGAACAGCGCGAAACGACAGCACTTGTTTCAAAAGTTTCAAACTTTTTTAGACATTGACGTGCACAAAATTCTCCGTCCAGCACAAACGCGATGGTTGTCTTTAAAAGCGGTAGTTTCAAGGATAATTGAACAGTGGCATGCACTTGAATTATATTTCAGAGAGCAAATGCTTACAATACGGTTAAAATCTGTTGAACAGATCGTCGAAGCTCTGAGCAATCCGTTAGTCAAACTATTATATCTCTTTCTGGATTATATATTACCTAAATTCACCAAATTGAACGAACTTTTCCAGTCATCATCTGTTGTCATTACGACTCTCCATGATAAAATGTCTCGAAGCTATCAAGAGCTGTTGGAGACGTATATGTCCAAGGATTATATCTCTCGTACCGATTTAAATCAAGTAGATCCATGCAATGAGACGTATCGTTTACGTCCAGAAAACATGTATTTCGGCGTTGAAGTTCGCAAAATGTTGGATCAGGTTCAGTATCGGAATAATAAAAATTTAAAATCAGATTTCACCACAGCTTGCGTTCAATTTCTAATGGAAGGCTGTAAAGAAATTAAGAAACGTTTCAATTTCTCAGATCCTGTTTTGAAAACAATGACAAATTTCAGTCCGTCGAAAGCAATGTTGAAGAAAACAAGAGATATTCTGCCAAGTTTGCTACCCTTGATGATGGCTTTGCCTCGTATTGTATCGAGTGACATGTATCAAATTATCGATGATGAGTGGCGTCAATTACCGTATTTCGAGCTACCAGCAGACATTGATGTAAAAGATTCGGTCGATAATTTCTGGGCAAAGTTGATGGATTCCAACGAAGGCGATCAGGGAATGACTTTTAAAAATTTTTTCCCCAGTTTTTACTGGACGTAATTTCACTTCCTCATTCAAACGCTGACAGCGAACGCATATTCAGCCAAATTAACCTCATCAAAACGAAAACTCGTAATAAAATGGTGATTTCAACCGTCAATGGCGTGCTTTTAGCCAAACAACGCGTAAAAAATGAGAACTCAAATTGCACGACATATGAACCGTCACAAAGTGAATACAGTCGTATGAATAAAGCGTTGATTGCTTTCGACGGACTGAAATTTGTCATTGTTTTCAAAACAGGATCTGAGAAATTGAAACGTTTCTTAATTTCTTTACAGCCTTCCATTAGAAATTGAACGCAAGCTGTGGTGAAATCTGATTTTAAATTTTTATTATTCCGATACTGAACCTGATCCAACATTTTGCGAACTTCAACGCCGAAATACATGTTTTCTGGACGTAAACGATACGTCTCATTGCATGGATCTACTTGATTTAAATCGGTACGAGAGATATAATCCTTGGACATATACGTCTCCAACAGCTCTTGATAGCTTCGAGACATTTTATCATGGAGAGTCGTAATGACAACAGATGATGACTGGAAAAGTTCGTTCAATTTGGTGAATTTAGGTAATATATAATCCAGAAAGAGATATAATAGTTTGACTAACGGATTGCTCAGAGCTTCGACGATCTGTTCAACAGATTTTAACCGTATTGTAAGCATTTGCTCTCTGAAATATAATTCAAGTGCATGCCACTGTTCAATTATCCTTGAAACTACCGCTTTTAAAGACAACCATCGCGTTTGTGCTGGACGGAGAATTTTGTGCACGTCAATGTCTAAAAAAGTTTGAAACTTTTGAAACAAGTGCTGTCGTTTCGCGCTGTTCTTAAATTCGCCGTAAACATTTCGTGCCAGATCTTCGCAACTCTTTGGAATTTTTTTGCATGCATTGCTGGCACAAAGATGCAATGAATGGCATAAGCATTTGAAAATGTAAATTCCAGGACATTTTTCGAGAAATCTTGAAGCGACTGAGTTTTCTTTTCCCATCATCGTACTGGCTCCATCCGACGCAAATCCGATAATGTTCTTGAACGAAATTTCATAATCTTCGAAGGATTTCGTCAAAATTCCAAATAAATGTTCTGCCGTAGCACTTTCCACGTCTGAATTTTCTTCAAAAACTTGGATAAGGTCCCAAAATTTGCTCACCACTCGACCTTCTTCAGCATCATAAAACCTGTATTACACAGTATAATAAAATATATGTAATGAAAAATAAACTTCAAAAAATAGACATTTACATCAAATTTACTCAGTAAAATAAAGATATGTCATTACAATAATAATAAATTATAAAAACAATCTAAAATCGAAATTATATTTACCTCACAATGACGCACATCGTTTGAATGCTGGCAATATCCGTGGATTCATCTATTAAGACGCTGAATAGACTGGTTTGCAATTTTTTTTGAAGACTTTCTTTTTCGGCTGCAGCGACGACATTTTTAATTATCGCAGTTCCTTTCGTTGACTTTAATTGCATGCTCTTAATTATTTCAGAGTCCGGGACAGCACTTTTCAATAGTGTTGTCAGATGGGTCAGAGTAGTGAACGAGATATTATGTTCAGCTAGAAAAC
The DNA here is from genome assembly GCA_037893425.1 of Campoplex nolae. Taxonomy (NCBI): domain Eukaryota; kingdom Metazoa; phylum Arthropoda; class Insecta; order Hymenoptera; family Ichneumonidae; genus Campoplex; species Campoplex nolae. The sequence continues at coordinate 2,578 of JBBLXU010002843.1, forward strand.
CACACAACTTTATTTCCAGAGCTTGAGTCGCTCTGGCTTTTGTGCTAATATCGTCAGTCTTTTTTATGAACGCAGCAATCGTCGGTTGAGCTGCCAGAGGCTTGCGAAGATGGGTTTTTGATGCCATGTGATTTTTAATAACAGTTAACTCTGCACTCATGATTACGTTGCACGTACGACATTTTGCCTTGTATTGATCTTCAGGCACCTTGCTGAGCCATTGTTTGTAGCTTTCATTATTAAGCCAGGCGTCTCTGAATTTTTGTTGGCGATGTTTGCCGCTGACTTTTGCCATTTTTTTAGGAGGTGTGATGTCAAAATCTGACTCAGACTCAGGTACTAGGCTTTCACTTACTTCGCGTGAGGCATTCATTTTTTATTCTACATGGAAAAAGTGATAACCTTACATATTATATACCATATACAACAATACAACCGATAAAATAATGTATTCGAAAGATATACTTACTTGTCAACACGAAAGCACATCACTTATCTAATCACAATTTCGATGTTTCGTATATTGCTTCCTTCGATTGAAGATTTTTGTTGCCACTGACCGCGTGACGAAATCGTACGTTCCGAGTTCCGATTGTTCCGAATACATTCAACAGAATAACTGCCAACGTTCGAACATAAAATTTTCGAGAAGTGTGAAGTGAGACGGAGACCATATATTGACCATAATCGAAATCGAAATATCGATTTATCAATATCGAACGACAATGTTTCTCTTCTTCACCACTAATTGGCAGATGCTGAGAACCAATGAGCTATTTCAAAAAGCATGTACTACAGTACTACTTAAAGAAGCAATCGACCAATAGGGTTGTGAGAAAAAAGAATTGTATTTGTATTGCGCTATAGCGTAAAAGTACAGTCAATTCTCGATTCTTCATTTTTGCATCATATTGAAAATTATCGTCCAATCTGCGTACGATAATAATGTGCTATCGTACATCGTACGTACACCTAGAATTATCGCATATGTACGATAATTATCGTACGGTTCCGAACACTGCACGGCGTTCTGGATCAAGTGGTGGCAAGGGGTATGCGGGGTGGGGGGCGGGGCCCCCGCCCCGCTTACCCCTCGCCACCACTTGGTCCAGAACCCGTGTAGCTATACTACTGATATTCATTTTCGAAAATATATTGCAAGCGTAGGGCAGTGCAGACGACAATACAGGTTAGAACTTTTAGTTCGAGAGTACTCAAAAATTTCACCGTCAACCCACAAAAAAAATTCCTCTAATCTACGATATGTGAAAAACCGTTCACGAAAAATTGATATGGATACTCATGTCATTATTAAGAAATCACGAGTAGAAGTACACACAGCAGTATTTCACGGCGTGATTCGGGCTCGGGCCTCTCTATCTCTCGGAAGTCAATATAAGTCTGGGATGCCTGTCAGTACGAAATGTCAATTAGACAAGCGCCTTTCTTTGGTCAACAGCTGCTTCATTTTTTAATGTTTCCAACTCTTTACGTGTTTCTAAAGCTTTTAGTGAACGTTTTTAGTGGTCTATTTATTTTGTTTTAATAAAACTACCCGAAGAAGCTCGTGATTGATTTATCGAGTGGAAAAAATTACGAAGTGATGTTTACATTCTCACAAATTCATGGATGTGTTACGAAACGAGTCGGCCAAAGTTCTTGTTTGATATGAACTGTCATTTAGATTATTTATATGGCTATACGCAATTTGATTAATTTCGTTTTGAATGGAAATGATTTTTTTCAATCGGTTTAATAATTCAAACGCCACTTTTTGAATTGCGAAAATGGACAACATTTTCAGTCCCAATTTCAGTTTCATTTTTAGAAAATTGGCTAATGGTTGTGTCACTGGTGTACGAAAATGAAAATTGAAATCCTCCTTAAGACTTGTACAATAGTTTTCTAAATCCTCACCAAAGACCGCAACACCGTCAGATGTATGTTGGCAGCATTCGATGGAGGGACCGTTCACTCTCATGAACGATGCGGTTTGGGGATATATAAACTGTTGCCATTAATATCCTCTGATCACTCCGAAACTCGTATTTATTTATTTATTTCTCGTTGTTCTACGAACAAGGTTTTCCAGCCTATGACTTTGTAAGTACAAGGACGATGAGGTATACAAAAAGAATCTGACATACCCAAAAGAACGTTTCATGCCCATGTAAATTTTTGACTAAGGTAATAGGGCGTGAAGCTCATAGCTATGAGGTTTCGAATTCAGTTCGATATTATGAACCTCTTATTCTTCGGTCATTTAGTTATTATTTTTCGATAAATTTCAATAATGACTTGCATAATTAGAAATATCATCTTTCATTAAATTACTATATGATAATTATGACAAGTAACGAAAATAGAACCCAAAAAGGATATGTTACGATCGAACATTCATTATTGCCACCATTGTATTAATGACGGAGTTGTAGTGAAATTAGAAATATAAATTATGAGATCTATGAAAATGAAATGAATGTTTATTCGCATAGCTGTGAATATAGCGGTGGTTATGTAGACTGAAAATAAATCTTATATATTCAAAAGTATGCTTGTTAAAAAGAGGAGAAATAATAATGACATTGTAGATTTAATTTTATGAATGTTTTTCATCAGGTTCATTTATTAGGATTTATAATTGAGAATAGATAAAATCAAGACAAAGATAAAAAGATAATTTCTCTGATACCATAGTATATGGTTAGATATTTCGAGTATTGATGAGTCACCGAGACATTGAAAATAACTATAGTATATAGTTATGTTCAATGAATACATAAGAATCTGTTGTTGTCCAGATCTAAGACTTACCGAACGGAGTTAGAAAGAATTGTGTAGATTCACAATTTGATGATTAGGTCCATGAATCCATTTCATTCAGATATAAATTGATACAACGATAGTTGAAAAGTAATTCGAGCTGTGATGTTCAACGGGTTTTATTAAAAATTGAATAAGTCATAACGTAATCATAACATAACAATTAATGAAAATACTTTGGAAAAAACTTTGATGGATCAATCGCCAAAACGTCTATTCATCGTAACCCATAAACTTCTACTCTTTTTTTTCTTATTATTTTTCAACCACTTCGTTGTCACGGTTATTTTATTTCCGTTCTCCTTTTATTTTATTTTTTCCAAAGCCAACTCAATCACAATTTCTTTTATTGATTTTATTTTAAACATAACCGGCCGCCTTCGTTCATCGCAGATGACGAATAACGATTAACAATTTTAGGACAAATCCAAAGGACATAATTTTACAATTGGTCGGGTAATTATGGAATAACTCGTTTTCACAGTCGCAACTCGAGAGATATTATCCTTTCCGGGATGTAATTCTAAAATTCGACCAAGAGGCCATTTTGATGGTGGATATCGATCATCAATAATAAAAACAAGAGTACCTGCACTTAGTGGCAAAGATGATTTATTCCACTTATACACAGATTGGAAGCGTTGTAAATAGTCTTTTAACCATAATTTCCAAAACTGTTGAAGCATTTGAGACAATTTTTGCCAACGTGAAAGTCTAGAGATTTGAAGATGTTCTAGATTCGGTTCAGGAATCAATGTTATTGAGTGACCAATTAAGAAATGAGAAGGTGTTAAAACATTCAAGTTTTCAGGATCATTATCAAGGGGACATAATGGTCGTGAATTCAGTACTGCTTCAATTTGAATAAGAAGAGTAGACATCTCTTCGAAAGTCAACATTGAAGATCCCATAACCCGTTTAAGATGGTACTTCATTGATTTGACAGCTGCTTCACTTTTCCCGTTAAAATGAGGAGCAGCGGGTGGATTAAAGATCCATTTAGTGCCATCACACGCGATTACATTTGATAATTGGTTTAACTCTTAAGATGATGACGAAAACATCTTCTTTAGTTCTTTGTCGGCTCCTTTAAAATTTGTTCCGCAATCGCTTGATAACGTTGAGCAGATACCTCGTCGACCAGTAAACCGTTTGTAGGCTGCTAAAAATGCATCTGTACTGTAATCAGTTACTAATTCGAGATGTATGGCTAACGTAGATAAGCAAACAAATACGGAAACCCATGATTTGTATGATCTAGAATTTTTTCCTTTCCAATTTTTTATATGAAAAGGCCCAGCATAATCAACTCCTGTGTGCAAAAATGCTCGCGAAGGATTGACTCTTCTTTCCGGTAATTGACCCATTAAGTGTTGTGCATGTTGTCGACGGAATCTTGTGCAAGTTACACATTTCAAAATAAAAGATCGAACGGGATTTCTTCCACCCAAAATCCAGCACGTATTTCGAACATAGGATAAAGTTTTCTGGGTTGATCCATGCAATGTTTTGATATGTGCTGAATGAATTAATAACGTTGTTAGTGGGGATTGATTTGGAAGAATAAATGGATGTTTTTTATTTTCTGTCAGGGACGAATGTTTAAGCCGCCCGCCAACACGTAATAACCCATGACCATCGACAAATGGCATCAATTTAACGATAGGTGACGATTTTTCCAAGGGTCTGTTCGCTGTGATGATATTAATTTCGGTACGGAAATGACTTTGTTGGATTTCTTTGATCCAAAATTCAAGGGCTTTTGTAAGTTCAGAAGGTGTAATGGATTGACTAGCCAAGGTAGTGTTATTTTTCCGAAGTAACTGAATGAATCTCTGACACAACACTGTGATTCGAAGCAGCCGATCAATCGAAGAATATTTTGTGAGAAGATCCCACGTGTCGATTTGATGATTATTCTTAGTAATGATATGTGTTGATTTGGGTCGTTCTTCTAAATTTGTTGAGAATTCAATTGAATGTGTCGATTGGTCTGGCCAATTATCAGACTCATTTGATAGCCAAGATGGTCCGGACCACCACATGAGGTGTTGTTTAAGTTCATTTACCGATAGGCCTCGAGTAGCACAGTCAGCAGGATTGGTTGTGCCCGGCACATGTTTCCATTGAGCATGAGGTAAGCGTTCTTGAATGAAACATACTCGGTTATGAACAAAATCTTTCCATCTTGAAGGATGATGATTGATCCAAGTATGCACTATGGATGAATCAGTCCACAAATAACACGGAATCGTTGATAATTTTAATACAGTCTGACAATGAGACATCAATTTTGTGAGCATAACAGCAGCGGATAATTCGAGTCTTGGAATAGTCATTCTTTTCAATGGAGCGACTTTAGTTTTTGAACAAACGAGTGTGACAGTTACGTCATCACTTGATACTGTCGATTTGATGTAAATGACGGCTGCCATTGCCAATTGAGACGCATCACAAAAACCATGAAACTCCAAAGTAGAATTAGATTTTATATGAATCCATCGTGGAATATGAATTGTTTCTAGTCCTTCAATCGACAGGAGCAACTGATTCCACGAATCCGCTTGATGTGAAGGCAAAGGATCATCCCATTGTATTTTTATAGCCCAAAGCTCTTGCATAAAAATCTTTGCCTTCATAAATAACGGTGAAAGTAATCCGAGAGGATCAAAGAATTGAGCAATTCGAGAGAGTACTGATCGCTTAGAAACGATTTTTGGAGTAACGGACTTGAGTTTAAATTGGGAAATATCCGTTGATGGAGTCCATGATAATCCTAATGCGTGAACAACTGTTTCGTCGATGATTTTAGCGTGAGGAGCTGATTGATGTTCTGATGGAATATCTTTTAAAATTTGTGAGTTGTTACTAACCCATTTTCTCAGAGGAAAACCGCGTGCCATACAAATATCTTGTACTTGTTTCACTTTTTGTTGAACATCTTCGATGGAATCTCCCCCTCCAAAAATATCATCAACGTAACGACCATTTTTCAAGGAATCTTTAGAGAGAGGAAATTTGTCTCCTCCATCTTCGATCAGTTGAAGAAGAACGCGTAAAGCAAGAAATGGAGCACAAGATAACCCGTATGTAACTGTAGTTAACTCGTATTTTATAATTGAATCATCTTTCTTCCAAAAAATCCGTTGGAACTTATAATCATCTGGATGAATTTTGATTTGGCGATACATTTTTTCTATGTCGGTTGAAAAAATATATTTAAACTGACGAATCCATAGGAGAACATCGAATAGGTCCGTTTGTAATTTGGGGCCAGAATGTAACATTTGATTAATAGATAACCCACCATTGACTCGACAGGACCCATTGAAAACGACTCTCAATTTTGTCGTTATGCTTGATTAACGGATAACTCCATGATGAGGTAAATAAAACCTTAATTGAGGTTCTACTTCATTATCTTTTATCCGATTCATGTGATGAAGACGTTCGTACTCCGTCAGAAATGCTGAATATTGTTCGAAATAAACAGTATCTTCGGCGAATCTTTTAGAAAGATGTGAGAGCATTCGAAGGGCTGTTGAGGTTGAATCGCCTAGGTGATTGATGGATGTTTTAAATGGAATTCTCACGATATATCGTCCTGTTGAATCTCTTGAATGAGTTTCTTTAAAATGATTTTCGCATTGTTCTTCTGATTGAGTGAAAGGATGGTTCCGGAAAGGACAAATTTCTTCATGAACCCAAAATTTTTCTAACATTCCGTGAAGGTCATGATCGATAGTGCAATGGAAATTAACACTTTCATCTTTAAATTCAGCATCTTGTATAGGACCCGAAACAACCCAACCAAATTTTGTCAATTGAGCAACTGGTTGGAGGTTAGATTCTTTCACGATAGCTCCTTCCAAGATTTGTCCGTACATATCAGCACCGATTAAAATATCAATCTTATCGGGGACATTGAACGTGGGATCAGCAAGAAGTAACCTACTAAGATGATCACAATGCGATGAATTTATCCTATGATTCGGAATTTGAGACGTCAGTTTCGGAACGACATGGGCGTTTAACACGATTGTCGTTGAGGACTCAAAATGAGGCATGAGCATTAATTTTACTTTTCCTTTCGTAGTGCATGCTTTAAACCCACCAATGCCCGTGATCATAGTAGATGACGTTTGTCTTGAAAGACGAAGCAATTGAGCTAATCTTTCGGTCACCAATGTTAATTCCGATCCTTGATCCAATAAAACACGAGCATTCAATATTTGCCCTTGGTCATTACAAATTTTTACTCGAGCTGTAGCGAGAAGAACATTATTTGAACGTTCATTAGAAACATGATGAGAATGATTCACAATGGACGAATTTGAGTCTTGTTCCGATGAATTTTGCGTGGAAAGAAGCGATTGATAACGTGAGGTATCGGTTTGAGAGGACTCTGACAAATGCAACGTGGTGTGATGGTGTTGACCGCATTTCATGCATCGTTTCGTTGAAACACACTTGCTTTGATGATGAAATCCAAGACAATTGAAACACAAATTTTTCGATGATATAATTCCTTTTCGTTGCTTTGGAGTTTTCGATTTATATTCAGGGCAATACAGAATATAATGATGTTCAGCGCATAAAGGACAAGAAGATTTTTTCTTGGAAATGTCTGAAGACTCAATGTTTTGAGTTGAAAAATGGGAACGAGAAATTGACATTCGATTTTGATTGAATGTTTTGTTCATTTGTGATTTTTCGAATGCTTGAAGGGACAACATTCGAGTCATAATAAATTCTCGAAATTGAGTCCATGATGGCGGCTCCTTTGATGAACCGAGATGATATTCCCATGATTTAATGGTTTCAGAATCCAACCGTTGAGATGCAATAAAAACTAATACGTCATCCCATTCATGAACAGGTCGATTCAAGGATTCTAGAGTTCGAATTATTTTTATGATGGATGTGTACAAATATTCTAATTCGGTGGCGGATTCTTTTGTCATCTTCTTTAGGGAGAAGAGTGAAGACATGGCTGAATTCACGAGCAGTCTTTTATTTTCATAAAAGCTGATGACGGATTCCCAAGACTTTTGAAAATTGACAGCTGTCAAAGTTGTGTTTTTCAGCAAGTGTTCAGCTGATCCTACTAAACTGGTTTTTAAATATTGTAATTTTTCTACGGATGAAATAGATGAATTTTGAATCACTAACGACGAGAAAAGATCTCGAAATGGTAACCAGTCTGAGAGAGATCCATTGAATTTTGGCAAATCTATTCGAGGAAGTCTTGGAGCATGTCCTATTTGCATAGATGTTTCAGACTCAATAGTTGTTGAAGACGCAGCAGGTCTCAGACTGGATTCTTGAGCAATTGATAATGAATTGATTTTTTCAATAGTTTCAAGATATTTTTCAAAAACAGTCATGTATATTCCATTTTTGGAATAAGGATTGGTTTCGAGTAATTCTCGATCTTTACGCTCTAATCGTGATAAAGCAATATCAATTGCTTCGTGGTTGATTCTAAATTTTTCCCACTCTTCCTGAAGAGCTTGAAGTCTTGGTTCAATTCTTGTTTTAGCAATATTGAGGATTCCCACCTCAATCAAATTATCGTAGACTTCAGAGATGAAATTGATGTAAAGTTGTTGATGAGCAATTCGATTGGTGATGTGCTCGATTCTCATTTTGTCTCAGTCGGATAGTATATCAGACATCCAATTTTTCGATATTAGATCCGGCTCGAAGGACCAAAAAATGTTAAAAAGAGGAGAAATAATAATGACATTGTAGATTTAATTTTATGAATGTTTTTCATCAGGTTCATTTATTAGGATTTATAATTGAGAATAGATAAAATCAAGACAAAGATAAAAAGATAATTTCTCTGATACCATAGTATATGGTTAGATATTTCGAGAATTGATGAGTCACCGAGACATTGAAAATAACTATAGTATATAGTTATGTTCAATGAATACATAAGAATCTGTTGTTGTCCAGATCTAAGACTTACCGAACGGAGTTAGAAAGAATTGTGTAGATTCACAATTTGATGATTAGGTCCATGAATCCATTTCATTCAGATATAAATTGATACAACGATAGTTGAAAAGTAATTCGAGCTGTGATGTTCAACGGGTTTTATTAAAAATTGAATAAGTCATAACGTAATCATAACATAACAATTAATGAAAATACTTTGGAAAAAACTTCGATGGATCAATCGCCAAAACGTCTATTCATCGTAACCCATAAACTTCTACTCTTTTTTTTCTTATTATTTTTCAACCACTTCGTTGTCACGGTTATTTTATTTCCGTTCTCCTTTTATTTTATTTTTTCCAAAGCCAACTCAATCACAATTTCTTTTATTGATTTTATTTTAATTCTTCCGTTTGGAGTGGGAAACTATTTTTTTCTCAAAAGTTGAAGATTGGAGAAAAAAAATGCCGCTTCATAAGAGTCTTCAAGCTTCATAGAGTTCTAATGAAAAAATCGTGAAAATGGCTAAAAAATCGACTTCATAAGAATTTCAAAAATTTCTACAGCCATAAAATTTTGCTGAATAGACCTCAAATTTGGGGGATCGTCTATTTTTATGACCTACTTTATGAGAAAAAATCGGCAGCCAAATCGCTGACCCAAGCACGCAGGCTGCGGTCGAAAAG